>PVJX010019028.1:0-35550 GCA_004027295.1 Dolichotis patagonum
AGCCACAGTGATAAAATCAGCATGGTACTGGCAAAGAAATAGACCTCAGGACCAATGGAACAGATTGGAAGATGCAAGTATAAGTACAAAGACACTCAGCCACCTGATATTTGACAAAGGTGCTAAACATGTTCACTGGAAGGTAGCCTCTTTAATAAACGGTGCTGGAAAAATTGGCTCTCCACATGCATAGGACTGGAACTAGATCCATGCCTATCACCAAATGCACAAAACTAAAGTCTAAATGGATCAAAGACCTAAACATTAAAACAGAAACACTAAATATACTGAAAGATAAGGTAGGTAGAAGTTGGAGACATAGGGGTAGGCAGAGAATTCATAAACAAAACGCCAACTGCACAGGAAATGCTTCAGAGAATCAACAACTGGGATTTCATATTATTGAAAAGTTTTTGCACTTCAAAAGAAATCATCAACAGAGTGAAAAGAAAACCCACAGAATGGGAAAGAATTTTAGCCAGTGACCCCTCAGACAAAGGACTTACATCCAGAACATATAAAGAATTGAAAAACATCAAGCCCCCCAAATTCAAAGACCCTCTCCAATAATGGGCATCTGAGATGAACACACAGTTCTCAGATGAAGATATACAAATGGCAAATAAATACATGAAGAAATGTTCACCATCACGGGTCATTTGAGAAGTGCAAATTAAAACAACATTGAGATTTCATCTCACTCCGGAAAGAATAGCTGCCATCAAGAAATCAATTGATAACAAATATTGGTGAGACTGTGGGGAAAAAGGAACACTGCTCCACTGTTGGTGGGAGTGTAGACTGGTGCAACCACTATGGAAATAAGTATGGAGAATTCTCAGAAGACTAGGAGTGGAAGCTCCATTCAACCCAGCTATTGCCCTCCTGGGTATTTTCCCAGAAAAACTGAAAAGTTCATATCACAGTGATATATGTGCACCCTTTTATAGCAGCACAATGTGTAATAGCTAAATCTTGGAAACAACCAAGATGCCCATCAACTACAGAGTGGATGAAAAAGATATGGTATTTTTATGCAATGGAATATTACTCAGCTATGAAGAAGGATGATCTTGAGGCCTTCATAGGTAAATGGAGACAATTTGAGACTATTAGTCTATAGACTATATTAGTGAAATAAATAGACTATATTAGTGAAATAAATAAGAATCATATTTATAAATATGTGTCACATTGTGTCTCTAGGATAAAAAGTAATAAGAACTGTAGGAATAATAAAACCCAAAATGTGTAATTGCTACTGTAAAAAAGAGAGGAAAAGAAAGTGCTCTAAAGGATATAACTGCATGTATGTTCAAGTGTGTAAGATGGAGGACCATATTACTGTTTTTGTTAGATCATGGAGCAGAACTGTTAACAGTCTCACTGTTTGAATGTCTATTTTGTATGTTTTAATTTTGTAACTTGAACAGCTGTTTCCAAGATGACAGTATGTAATTCATCAAATAGTGATTTCTTAGTGTTTTTTGTTGTTTTCCTTTTTTCCTTGGAATTCTGTATTGTTGCTACCCTTTTTTTCTGTTCTGTTTTGTTTTTTTTCTTCAAATAAAATTTAAAATAAATAAATAAATGCTGGAATAAAATGTTTTGAGTCATAAGTATATGTAATGGAGATCATAAAAAAGAGGGATTCAGTTTAGTCCCCCCCCCAAGAAATAAATGTTCCATGGAAGGAGTAAATTGTCTTAATGAAAGGGTGGGATTGATTACAACTCCTGATACCATTTGGAAACCGTTTAAATGCATGTGCCTCTGCGGTCTGCTTCTAGCCAAAGAAGTTCAGAGCTGAGACCTACTGAAGAGTTCGATAAAGAAGATTTCTGGAAATTAAATCAGCTTTATAACATTTTCTAATATAACTTTAATATTTTTTTTTCCAAATCAAAAAGTCAAACAACGCATGTTTGCTGATTCATCCCTTCAGCATTTAAAATCTACTTCAGTACAAGACACTGATGTAGAAGTTACCTGTGCTTAATTTTACTTGCAGCTCCTCACCCCGTGCGGTGCTTTCTTCTTGAGAAAAAAAACCACAGGCAAAAGTATCTATTACTGGAGAGGCTTTAGCTGCTAATGATAATGAAGCTAGCTGTTGGACATTTGCTAGCCAGGGGAGCTTTAACAATAAAGCTACTGCTTTTTCTGCCCCCAAATTCTCAAGAGTTTATTGTTCATAATGTGAACCTAACCAGAAATGGTCTCTTCCCCCATTTATAATCATAAATCTTGCACTGGGGAGACAAAGCATGATGATATTTATTGTGAATATAATTTAAAGTCACACTTTGCATATGAGTGGACATCATGCAAATAAATGTATACATTAAAGTTGGACAGTGCTTAAAGAGATTTAATAATTCATCCCATTGCCTCTGCACATAAAAGAACCAAAGTTACATTTATGCCATTGCTAAAATATGTTGGATAATGATGCATTCATGTTTAATATTGCTAATAAATTTGAAAGCCCACATTTTATTGATAAACATTTTCTTGAAATGCAGTCTAGGAGGACAGCTTGTTAAATTTAAGTACTTTATAAATGAGAATTGTAGATAGCAATGCAACAGTGCAAGTGCTGTATCAAGAACCAGCTACCAACTTACCTGTGCTCCTCTGAGCATTCAGCAATGGTTTTTGTATTTCATTTTTATGTGTGACCAAATTGCACACAATTTTAGGGATAAAAATTAGCATGGTAACAGAGTAATGACCATAGTAAATATTGTGTTTCTCCTTGTTGACTTAAATTACATACAATGCAGTACTTTAGAAAAAATATTTCTTAGTCTAGCTTAATATATTGAAATACTTTGCCTATAGAAGTTGTATTCAGGAGAAATAATTGAAACTCTAATAAGATTATCTCTGACACACATATAAAAGGTATATTATAATTTCCAGACAGTTTGAGGTCTGAATTATTTTTACTCTTTGAAAACCATAAAAATCTCATTAATATTTCCATCCAATAGACTTTAATATAAGACAATAAAGCTCAGAATATGCAAAGAATTTTTTCCTTTTTGGGTGAGTTTTCTATAAATTTCTGAAAAATATTTGAAAGAAATGAATATATACCTTATAAATAACATTTTGCAATTAATTTTACAATAACTGGGTAAAATATATCTTTATAATGGAAATTTTACTGTACTTTGTTATTATGCAAATGTCCTAATGTTCTTTCTACTGGTTGCTCCCTGAAATGATTGGAGTATATAACTTTTTAAATTTTATTTTATAGCAAAGGTGGACTTTATGTCTCATTTTCTCTTCCTATTAAGATTCCAGAAGTTTATTTCATTAGAGATTCCCATACTTTCCTCCTTACAATGGACTTTATTAAGGTATATTTGTTGTATTTAGTGTTTAAAAATATTCATTATTCTTTAGCTGCATGCATGAACTCACAGGTTAGCATTTCCACACTTAACCCCAGCTTCTGTTAGTAAGAATACAGACATGGTTAACCGAAGCATGTTTGGAAGAAGAAGCAAAGCTTGTCTATAAAATACTAACACTTGGATGATTCTGCACCCTGAAAAAAGAGCACCTGGTGAATTTTCTGGACTTTTTTCATGGCTGACTTGGGATACACTTGCATTGTCAAAGAATGTGTTGACCTCTGTCTTTGATGCATATTGAGTATGACAGTCACCCTCCTTGCCCCGCAGGCCATGGAGGCACAGATACAGAACTTTGGACAGACGCCATCTCAGTTGCTTATTGAGCCACATCCACCTCGGAGCTCTGCCATGCACCTGGTAAGACATCAGTATGAGACGGTTTTTTCTTTTCTTTTTTTTTTTTTAAACCTGAGAATACAGCAGTGATTTTAGCGGCAATTTTAATGGCTTCTGCCTTTTTTGGTTACCTCTTCAGCCAAAGGACATACTGATACCCCAGGGAGAAACACAGAAGTGAATACAACTCTCATTTTTTTAGTCCTGTGTATTAAACTATCCCAGATTTGCATTCACAAAAACAGCCATCTTTTCTGTGTATGCTACTGCACAGACTCATCCACACGCTTTCAGACACATGCTGGCACCAACTGAAATCAGATTTGTAAATTACAGTGAAAATATAAACAATATGATAGCATCAAATTTAATTTTGGGGGGCAGGATGAGGTAAGGAAAGTAGTTTATTATAAGAGAAAGAAAGAAATGTGGAGGTAACTTATAACCCCTGCAGAGAAGCTGTCAAACAAAGTGGTTAAGAGTAAGGGCTGGGGGCCATATGTAGACCAAACAGCATCCCGACCCCTCTTAGGTGACTTGGCAAGATATTTAACCCCTTTGTGTTCACATTTCAGCATTTGTATCATAGAGGTAAAAATTAGTCATTTGGAATGTAATGACTGACTCCTCAATAGTCCTTAAACTCTAGTCGCTGCTATAAAAGGTCTCAATAAATGTTCACTGCCATCCTCATCCTAAATCTTTATTCTTATTTTGCAAAGGAAAAATTCATATTCTTTCATTTAATCTAAATGTAAAAGCCCATTTTCATATCAAAACAGTCCCTTTTCAGTTTATCAGTACATACTTCAGTAAACATTTCCCTCTTTATCTAAACATTTTCTGAGAAACTTCTTTAGAATATATTTTAACTCTAATTTTTCACAAATTTTGGTTAAAAAAATCCTTGTAGATTAAAAAATATTTCCAGAGTAACCTGCAGTTCATCGGTTTTTCTGTACTATCACCAAGTGAAAAATTTTGGAGAAGCCAGGCATAGTGGCGCCCACCTGTAATCCCACCACTTGGGAGGCAAAGGCAGAAAGATTGCCATGAGTTCGAGGTCAGCCTGGACTACACAGTGAGACACTGTCTCAAAATAAATAAATAAATAAATAACAACAACAACAACGTTTTGGAGAAAAGAACCCTAGAATAACTTGTTATTTTCACAGTGAAAGAATTATTCATGCTTTTTATTTATTTAACAAATTATTCAGTTATTTAATGAATTTTATTGTGCCCCTTCTGTGTGTCAGATGTGTTGCTAACACATTGGAGGTGCAGAGAGATACATCCTCTGTAGTCAGACTCCTAGAGAAACACACAAATAATCATGCTTGTTTTAGAACCTCTTTTTCCCTCTCTAATCGCTCAGCCAAACAGCTGCCTGCAGCAGGTCCCTCTGGGTGTAAAGCAGGCGGGCTGGCACCAAGCGAGGCTCCTCCCCAGAGGCCCTTCCACCACGGCTCAGACCGGGTCTGTGGCTGAGCGCCTCAGCCTCGGCGATGAAGTCTTGCTAATAAGCTGTCCGGGGGAATATCTCTAACACTTTATTTTATGAATTTTCTGAAGTTTTATTTTTGGCAGAAGAGTTTTATTTCCGCCTTTGTTTTCTCTATTTAATAATAATAAAATAGTAGTTATCCTGGAGGACTGCCCAGTCAGAATGCATTACATTCCTCAGGGAAATTGCTAGAGGCGAAAATGGTATGGAATGGTTTAACAAAGAAAATCTAAGCTTTCCAAGTTCGTGTTGTGGAGGATTCATGTATACAGGAAACAATTACAATGTGTACTTGAAAGCTAAATAATTATTATTTCCAGCATACTTATTTTATGCTTTTTATACAGTACGTACAGTGCTTTATAGTACTGAGAGTATCTGCGGTCTATCAAGTCATATATTAAATGTTTCAGAGATAGAGTTTAAAAAAATGAAGGAAAAGTGTTGGATTTCTGTAAACTTGCAGTCTAGAAGGGGCAAGAAGGCATAAACCATCAACAGTCAGTCAGCGCTGAAGCCTAAAGGTGTGCAGAACCCTGACAGGGCAGAACTCGGGTTGCATTATGGATGCTGTTATATTTAATTACTTAGACTGTATTCAGGACCCCAGATCAACCAGATAGAAATGAAGGCATCAGTCAGTTCACTTTGTATTACATGTAAACAGTATCGATCGCTGGTTGACTAATTTTTCCAGCAAACTGATGTTTTTTAACTACATAAACAATTACGTTGTACTTTGTGGCCCCCGCACCTGTGAGCTGACTTCGGATGGTAGCCTAGCCGTACTCAAATCGAGCCTGTTCAGAAGCCAGTGTCCCCTGTCAGTAACTTCACAGAGCCTCGGCCCTCTTCCCTCAGTGCCATCAGTGAGTGAAAGCTGCTCGGTGTGGGACAGGCAAGGGCCAGTGGGACAGTTCAGGTTGCCTGGCTTTCCCTGCACTGGTCGCGCTAGCCTCATCTGTTTTAACCTCTGCCTCCCCAGACCTTCCACTAACTGTGTTATCCCTTTTGTTTCCTTCTGCTCCCTTCCCTTTCTACTCAACAGTGTTTCCTTCCACAGAGCCCACTCATGTTTAAAGATCAGATGCAACAGGACGTGATAATGGTGCTTAAGTTTCCATCCAATTCTCCAGTAACCCATGTGGCTGCCAACACACTCCCCCACCTGACCATCCCTGCAGTGGTGACGGTGACTTGCAGCAGACTGTTTGCAGTGAACAGGTGGCACAACACAGTAGGTATGTGGCCCTGCACGAGGCACTCCCAGAAGAGTTATGGCGAGGAGGTGTGCTGGGGGGCAGGTCGTTTGCAAAGCAGCAGCAGAGGAGACTGTCTTTGAGCCCGGCTGGCCGCTCTGTCCTGTCTTACTGCAGCTGTGTAAGAGGCTCGCAGAAGGCTTGGCTGGTGGTTAACAGGACAGTAAGTCCTCGACGTATGAACATTCACATTGGGATCTTTCACAGGCGTCCTGTGTAAAACTCACTTTGTTGGTTTACAAATGAATGTAGCCAAGGAACAATTTTCCTGGAACGGAACTGGTTCATCACTGGGGGACTTACTGTACCTACGTGATTAATGGGAGCGATTTTGCAAATACTTTAGGTCTTCCCACTCTGTTCTTTCACTGCACCCCCAACCTTCACTTTATCCCATATTAAACAAAAGTGAGTTTGAATTTGGATTTATCACAGAATATCTTGGAATCCTCTCTCTTTTTTCAGCACCATTAATTTATTTAGCAAGTATTGAGTCACCATTATGTGTCAAGTAGACCAAAGCACTTGGAATCTCACAGCAATGAATGAGACAGACACTGTTGTGGGGCATAGTCTGTTGAGTGATTTCACATGTGTTTTCTCCAAACTCACTTCTGAAAGTTCCTGTCAGTACATCTTGAAGCGATACAGTGCTGTCACAGAAATTTAGACATATTGATACTTCTTTAACCAGAGCTGAAGGGGATGTGACCAAATGATTTAGTTGGCCCAGATCTCACTGGGAGCTCCAGGACTCCCACTGTTTCCAGGACTGAAAAGATGAGCCATGCTGAATTAACCTGGATCGTGCTTTTCTACTGACTTCTACTATGTTCTGAAAAACACAGTGATTTATATCTTGGTTGTATCTCCCAAGAGTTTCTCAATGTACCTATTTTATAGTTATTTGTGATGTTATCGAAATGGAGTAGCACCACTTCCATTCAGTCAGAAGTATGCAGCAAACATTTAATGAAAAATATATTAACTTCATTATTCACAGGAATCTTAACCTCTAAAAATGTTTTGCATTGAGAAAAACCCAAAAAAGCCTAAATTTTTCTTCAAAATTAGTCAAAAGTATTACTTTATAATTCAGATAAAAAATTAGGAACAATTAATCAATTAAGTCCTAATGCTTAATCCCCTGAAAGTAACTACTGCAAAAGGGCCCCTATGGTGGGAGGCTGCCCTCTGCACTGTCCTGCTCTAAAGGAACCCAGGTGCCCATCATCTCTGCTTGGAACTGTGGTCTTCGTTAGATTTCAGGCTTCTTGGTTACCTGGAGATGTTAGCTTTCTGATGAGTTCAGGAAATCTTATGATCCTCTATTTTATCCAGCTTTTTCTTATCACTTTTTCCAGCTTTCTACTTCTTAAGTAGAAACCTGAGATCTCTCTTGTGATAACTTTGTGGTAGTTGTCTGTCTCTCTTTTTAAATCTTTAGGTCTCAGAGGAGCTCCGGGATACTCCTTGGATCAAGCCCATCATCTTCCCATTGAAATGGACCCATTAATTGGTATATTTATAAATGATTTAAATTTCGTGGATACTGCAAGCTAACATATTTTTATGTGGTTGCTTTTTCATAAAAGATAAATAATGTTTTTGTACTACAAAACAGTCTGCAAATAATACTGAATTATCAAAGAGCTGTGCAGGTAACACTTGAGTTATCATCCAGGAGTTGTGCAAATTATATGCCATCCGAGAACTTGTTGCTATTAAAACAATTATCTGTGTCATTTTCTTGTTATTTTAGGAGGTGATTTAAATTTATTATAAAAAAGCAAATAGTAGCTGGGTGTAATGGTACAATACTGTAATCCCAGCACTCAAGGAAGCTGAGGCAGGAAGATTGCTGTAAATTCAAGGGCAGCCTGAACTACATAGCAGACCTTGTCTCAAAAAAAGAAGAAGAAGGAGAAGAAAAGGAAGAAGAAGAAGATGAGGAAGAAGAAGAAGAAAGGAAAAGCAAATAACTATAAACAGCTCTTTGTTTCAGCCTAAAATATTCTGAAATCCATAATATTTAAATTACAGTAACAAGATTCAAAGAGAGTATTCAAAGATATTAATACTGAAAAACATCCTTTCTAGCTAAATTAAAAGCACTTACATGAATTATAAACTCATGAGCTGTTAACCATTTTGTGACATATTTGAAATATTTTAATCACATATACTTAGTAGTCACATGATGCAGAGCAAGCCTTATGATCTTTCTAGGCCTCTCAGTGTCATATATATGAGATGGTTTATGGTAATGTTTTTTCTATATATCCTGCAGGATCATTTAGAAAATTAACTTTTAAAAAAACTGGTTTGAAAATTATTAATTGTTACATACGAGTTATGGTGTTTTATCAGTAGATTAATTCAGTTTTCATCTTTGAGCTGACAGAGATAAGATAGCCATTTCTGTTAGTTACTTATCCCTACACAAAGGATACTTACATGTCTTGAGAAGATAAGAGGCTTAGGAGTGGGAATATTTTTAGAGTCCAGCTTAGCTGTTCTCCTGTCCAACAGACATTGACAGCAAAGTGCACAGAAAGTATAACCATGGAAAAATAAATAGGTCTGTTCTGATTAATCAGGGACAAATTACACAGTTCTCCAGGCACCCACACCTCTGGTTGCCATTTCTTTACAGTTGTTCTTAAGGATAATTTTTCTTGTATTGCTCACTTTCCCAGTAATTGCTTTTATAATGATAGTGAATACCTACAATACTGTAGTAGCACTTAGATTTAATCAGTGTCAGAGCGTGGTTGCGGTGACCTTCTACATCTGCATTTTCTGTTTAAGAATTCTGACCAGGGATTTCTCCTGAAAGGATGGCGTAACTATAGGGACAGGCTGGCATCCAGACAGGCACTGGGGAAATCAGCTGTGTCTCTGAGTTCCTGACTTTATTCAGAGGCAATCCCAGTGCTACACGCTGATTCTCTGCCTGTCTCTTTCCTCCCCTATTTGTCTCCCACCCTTTTTATTCTTCTCTCCCCCTGCCAGCCCTTCCTGGAAAGGCCTTCTGCTACTGACAATTCAGAGCTGCTGACCTAAAGCTCCCTGTGGGGCTTCCCACCTAATAACGTCCATTGCTCGATCCCTGCCTCGTCTTGTCACACAAACTATAAATCCCATTGGAAAAAATGACAGATTGGGACAAATATTAATATATCTTTCCCTTCTATAACATACTTCACACAATATCCTTTAGGTACTTCTTACTGGATACTAATGAGCTTATGCATAGCAAAACAGAATTAAATTCACTTAAATATTTTTATTATGTTCTTAATTTTTGTCTTGAATTCCTCAAGAATTTATATTTATTGGTGATGGAGGAACTTACACTTCTGGCATAGTTTTTAAATATATACTGTGGTTCATAAATAATCAGTGCAAACTCTTTTAGGACTCTTTAGAAACTCTCTTTTCCTGTCTATTTTTAGCCAATAACTCTGGTGTGAACAAACGGCAGATCACAGACCTTGTGGACCAGAGCATACAGATCAATGCGCATTGTTTTGTGGTCACAGCAGATAATCGGTATATTCTTATCTGTGGATTCTGGGATAAGAGCTTCAGAGTTTATTCTACAGAAACAGGTAATTTTAACGATGAAACAGTGTATTTTGTTCTCGGTGTTTGATGTTAAAACCAGAGCTTAATATGAGACCGTACTTAATAGTGTAGGCATTTGTATCACTTGCCTATGTTGATTAAGGGTTACAATTGGAATTTCATGTTCATAGTACAGGCTAAATAACTCTTTCCGTTCTGAATTTTAGCATGATCCCTAAGTCCCCTTACCTAAGTTCATGTCCAGTGAAAGTAAAAGACCTTAGCAGGACATACTGGTACCTGCTTATAATCCATGCCTTCTGCCAGGATGAGGCAGGAAATCACAAGTTATAGCCCAGAATGGGCAATTTAATGACTTAATGAGACCCTATCTCAGAATGCAGAATTCTAAGAGTCAGCTGGAGAGGGGTAAAGGATGTAGCTCAGTGGGAAGGCCCTGGCTTCAATCCTCATTACCACCAAAAAAAAAAAAGTAAACGAAGAAACAGAAACCCGTGGAGTTCTTACTCCAGCAGAACCCCTATAAATAATCAAGGTTGTATTATATTGTAAGACTTTCCCTTAAAAATTCCAACTAACGTTTTTTCAGTTTTCAGAAGAAAGCACTTGTAGCTAGATATGAATTGCCTTATAAAGTTGATGCTATATAGATTGATTTTTCACAAATCTAGTGAAGTCAAGTCAAGCTTGTTACCATCTAAAGAAAGAGTGTGAATTAAATGAACCTGTCCTTTCTGTGCAGGAAAATTGACTCAGATTGTGTTTGGCCACTGGGATGTGGTGACATGCTTGGCCAGGTCTGAGTCCTACATCGGTGGGGACTGCTACATCGTGTCTGGGTCTCGGGACGCCACCTTGCTTCTCTGGTACTGGAGTGGACGGCACCATATCATAGGAGACAACCCCAACAGCAGTGAGTATCTACAGTTGACCTGTCACACTGTAAATCCACTTAAAGATATTTTGCTTTTTGATTTCCTGAATTGTTTTCTTGAGACTGTAAGGATTTGACAATATAAAAGATTAAGTGGCAAAAAAAAAAGTTACTGGAATTTGAACTCAGTGTTCAAAGCATAAATAAGTAACTACGATCACCTTCAGCCTGGAGAGAAGCTCGGATCCCCTCACCCTGACCTGCTCAGCTGCCTCTCCACTACCCAGCCCTCCATACCCCAGATCCTTCACCTGCTCCACTGCAGCCTGGTGATGTCTCTGAGCTGAGCATAACCTCAGTCTTTCTCTGAATTTCCATAAGATTTTATTTCTGCCTCAGTCAAAGCTTTTACTAATTTCTACCATATAGTATAGTGACTACCTCCATTGATTCATGTACTGCATAGTGACTAAATAGCCCCTTCAGATTAGGCATTGAAGATGCAAACACTGAATACGACTAGTTTTCTCACTTTGAATAATTTTTCAGCTATATATTTATTCAGGAGTGTTCCCTAATATGTCTGAAGGGAAAAAAGAGAGTCTCTGTAGTAAAATAATTTGTGGAAACATTGCATATACTCTTAACTCTGTATGTAAGCCCTGAAAGTCCTACAAAATAGACCTGTTGGTATTTAACTGTCTTTCAAACTTTGTGTTCGTATATGAGCAGTTACTAGTCTTTGAACTGTTTTCAGTATTTCAGAGAAATACTGAACTAGATCATGAGTGTCTCTGGGCCCTAACATAGTAACACACATAAGGGGTAAATATTAAGAAGTGATCACCTTTATATAATTGTGATATACAGTGATAGCCTTTATATAATTTATAATTTATACATCTGCATAAATTTATATAATTTATATATATATAAATATAGCAGTACTTATATAGAAATGTAGCAGTCTTTAAAACTATTCAGTTAGGCATCAAGTGAATATAGTATCTCACCTGTGTATTAACAAAAATTATAAAATTGTTAAGTAGAAAAATTTTACAGAAACAGAATAGAGCTTTAAATATAATGGTTACCAAATTCAAAATTAAGCTCAGAATTGACTAAATGTTATTTTCCAAAAAGGGGATTTCTTTCTTAAAAACTGCCATCTTGTAGCATGGATAAAATATTTTATATAGTGTACTGCTTTTAGGGAAAAATGTTGAATTATAGTAAATATTGTCCTAATTTTGAGGACACAGTAATTAGCTGTGTCCTCATGATCTTTTTAAACAGAAAGATGGTTGACCCTCCATTGTAATTTTGATCCATTAGTTAGCTTAAAAAATTAGATATAATGCTAAATGTTTAAACTTTCTTACAGTAGAAGCTCTGGAATTACAAATATTTATATTAATCCTTAAGAACAAAGCTGTGAATATTATGTTGATTGCAAAACATTACTTTATTTAAGCCTTAAATCGAAATTATCCATAAGAAGTTGCAACAGCAGATTATCAATGTGTATTTTTCAGCGTTTCCTCCATATGTGTGAATTCATTTCTCGGTCAAAAACTCTCATCATAATTGTGAACCTGTATCACTTCCATGAAATCCATCTCGTCAAAGCTTTATTCAATATTTAATGTAGAGATGTGTGATGCTGCTTCCATTGCTCTCAATTATGTGTAAGGAAAACATGTTCTAGGATAGACAAAATGAGCACCTACAGAGTAAGCCAGGCACAAGTATGTATTGAGTGCTACGATGTCCCTGGTGCATTCTTAGAAGCTGAGAATGCTGAATAATCAACATCTCTGATCTCCGGGATTTGTTAAGAATCTATGCTACGTGGATCACAAAACCTAGCAGCACACATATGCCTGACTAGAGCAACTGTATATATTGGTTAATTAGCTTTTTTAACAGGAAGTCACCATCCACAATGAACTGACTATTGTATCTGTGATTCAGTTGTATTTGGACATAGACGTATGTAGTCATTGCCATCAGAAAGCTTGTAATATGGAGGAAAAATATTTTTTCTGTTCCTGTTTAATTTAGCTATCAATTCATAGGTCAGAGAATGAGACTAGATGTGTTTTCTATCTTCGTATGTCTAAATTCATATTAAAGTGTGTGCTACAATGCCCTTAGTTAGGTTTTAGAGGTTGTATGTATTAACTTAGACTTGAAGGCATGACACATAGTATCCCAGTAGCTGTTATATTTCAGGGATTGGTCTTATATGGACATTGACTTGATTTGTATGGCAGAGAAAGCTAAATCATACTTGTTCATCACATCATGAAATGATGGGATTTATCATCAAACTTTACACATCCCTGCAAACTCAAGATAAACTCAAGTGGCTTTGATATATTTTTTCTTTGATATTGTCAGTATTATATTGAAATGGACAGCTCTAAAAATTCCACAAAGACACAGTAAATGATATTTGTATGTTTTTTAGGTAGGTATAGAAAACGTCTCTGTCCTCATTAAATATATTGTTGTGACAAACGTACACATATCACGATAGTTTCTTTTGAATTATTTTTACCCCCTTAACGAATCTACCACAAAGTGAATATTTATAGTTTCAGACCAAAAAAGAAACAAAGGCTACCTAGCATATGTTATACCTGAACTATTATTATCTTACTAATGTATTTTATACTAATAACACTCAATGTTGTTCTTTCAAACTTGTGACTTTGAACATAGAAAATTATCTTAGAGGTTTTAAATAGGTCCCTAACTAAATAACAGAATTGCAAAGATGTGAGGGACAGATGCTTTCATCTGAAACTGACTTACACAAATTCTGAAACTAATTTGGAAGTGATAAAAATTAATTTGCGCACTTTAATTGGAAGCAGCCTTCTGCATGAAAGAAAGCGGAGCAGAGCTGGCAATTTGTGCTAAAAGCTGATTGAATTTTTTGTCAGGTAGGTATGTTGCACTTGGCCGCTTATCCTCTAGAGCCCCTCTTTGCAATATATTACAGCCCATCTCTGACTGGTGTTCTTTAAAAGGATCAATGCTATTCCTGTTGAATCCCTAGAGTTAAAAATTTCATTGATCTTGGGACTTGACATTTCTCATTAGGGGCTGTAGCTTCCAACAAGATAGTCACAAGAGGGAAAGTTAACATTGTTGTCTCTTCAGTAAACACTGAAAGTACATTGGAACCTCAGCTCAAAAACCAGTCTGTTTTTCAAGTATGTAATTTAAATGTTTATATCAGACTTACTGAGGTGCTTTATAGAGAGCTTGATCATATATATGTGTAAAATTTTTAGAATCATTGCAATATGAAACTTCGGAAGGGGGCCGACTGTTCAGCTTTTCAAATCAAGTGTACACGTATTCCCTAGTAATATGTATGAGACATTACTAGGTGCTGTCAAGATCCACATTTTAGACCCAGGTCTTTTAGCTCATGCAAAGCATTGTACAGAACATGAAAGCAGAAGCCAGCTGGAAAGGAGCACCCAGCTGTGCACACACCTCTCCAGGCTCCATTGTGTGGGCCTTGGCTCTGGACACAGCCCTCCGCCACCCACAGCTGCTGCATCATATCGCTGCTTTTGTTAGTATCCAGCCTTCTTTAAAGACTGTTCTGGTCCCCGGTTCCACAAACACCATAAACCAATGGTTTTATAAGAGATGAAGGCGTGGGGAAAGCCTAACAGAAATATTTTTAAAGCATACAGTGGCACCTAGGTTCACAAACTTAATTATTTCCATGAGAATTAAGTTCATGAACCAAGGTACCATTGTATTTATATATTAGATATATCAGATGAGTTTGTGTCACTTCTCAGAGTAAGGAATCTTATCTAGGGTCTGGTAAATGCTAAACTGCCTTTTATTATATACCAGAAGAAGCACAGTTAGATGGATTATAATTCTCACCTCGTAGGAGTTTCTCAGAGTCACGTGGTCACAAATGTAGTAAAGCATCTGGGCCCAGGCCAAGGATGCCATAGGCCACTCAGCAACTAACATCTGGAGACACTTTAGGGTCTGTAACAAGAAAGGGGGTTGTTTACTATTCAGTCTCTGATTTTCCTGTCCCTTTGTGAGGCTGAGGCTGCAAGAAAGGTGTTTGGCCTTGGTCAGAAGCAACAAAAACATGAGCAATTTAATTGTTTTCTGATCAGGTAGTTTGAGTGCACAGGCAAGGGGGTGCTGGGAAGTCATGTACAGCCCAGCTTCCCTGGGGAAAGGGGATGGATCGTTCTGGTGGATCAGCCATGCACTGTGACCTGTGCCCAGAGTCAGGACTTCCAGGGAAGAGATTCGGCTGCAATGCAGTCCCTATAATCTTAGGGGAGGAAAAAGAACCTAGACTGAATGAATAAATGGGTTCATCACCCCATCTTCTATTCTTTATCCAATACTCAAGGAGTGTGTAATCAAAGGAAACTGTGTCATGGCCCATTGATGTTTGCAACCCATGCCCTATTTTCACTTGTGCTCCCCTGTGACTTTGAGAAGTATGGGTCCAGGCATATTTGGGACTTAGACCAAACCTCTGTGGAGCCCCATTTGTGACTGAAGACTTGGAATTTTGATATATGGTACTTCTCTGCTCTCAACTATCCCAGCAAATTTCTAACGTGTTTTAAAATGAATCTTGAAATCACAGCAGCAATGAAATTCCTATACCCTTTGACTAAAGCCCTTATTCTGTATCTTTAAATAAAAAATCTAGCCAGAGATTTAGCTCAGTGGCTTAAGTGCCTGCCTGGCAGGTGTGAGGTTATGAGTTCGATCCCTGGTACCAAAAAAAAAATAAATAAATAAATAAACAGAATAAAATGAAATAAAAAATCTGTCATTTTATATACATAGAAACATGAATGAAAACAGCTATTACTATGACTCTACAATGATTTCACAAAGGTCAGAAATAAAATGTGAATGTCACATGTCACCTAGAGTTTCATTCTGTGACAACAGCACAATTGTGCTGAGGAACACAGATCTTTGAGACTCCACTGCCCCAGTTCAGTCTGATTCAGAAGAATCAACACCTCCTGCATGGAAGCAGCCTGAAGATGAGGTTTAAATGAGCAATGATTAGTCGTTACTCTGACCATCTTTCTGAACACCATCGACCATCTCATTGAAAATCACTTCTTGGCAGTAGCTTGTGGATAACAGCATCTAATAATTTTGTTAATTTTTTCTTATTTATTTCAAGAATATTGAGGTAACTTTTGATAAAAATGAGATAGATTCAGTTTTTTAAGCTTTTATGTTTGAAATTTGCATGTGCTTCCCTATGAGGAATTTCAGAAGCAGATGTTTTTATTTTTTATCTCTCATCTCGATTCCATCACACAGAGCTCTTCCATGGAGGCAGTGGGTGGGGAGGAGGGCAAGGCACGGTGATCTTTAGAGGGAAGGTCTCACCTGCACCTCCCTGTGCACCAGGCCCTTTAACCTGGACCTACATCCATCACTTGTGATGTGACAGTGGCGGACGATATTCCCAAGATTTTGAGTGATTGTTGGGGTGTGTGACATCTGTCTCTGGCCATGAAATATAGAAAATATGCTTTCTCTCCTTGCTGCAGATTTTCAGAATAACATTATATTTACACTACTTTCCTCTAGCTTAAGCTGGATCTCCATAAAAAGAAACAATATTTGCAGGGCCCTAGCAATATTCCATAGTATTCAGGTTCTGCCATCTATTCAAATCATCTAGGGAAATTATAATGAAAAAAATTTTCAGCTCTCTAAAACACAAGCATATTTTAAAAATGTATTTCCTAGTAGAAAGTATATAATGTACAGAAGGAATTTTTTCAGTATTTTTGTTTATTCTTCTGAACTCCCTGCCATAGAGTTACATTCCCTTTTATTTTTACTACAGTATACAAGGGGAAAAAATCTCAAATACTCCATAAAATTTTATATAAATTCTATTACATGTATAATTTTGGGATTTTTTAGTGTGTCTTTCCAAGATAAAATAATCACTTAAAAATTAAAGATAGTATTGCACATGAAGTCCTTAATCTTTAATTTACCAGAGAACTCACAGTATCTTAGAAACACAATCCTATAAATTGTGTGATTATATTTCAGACAAATCCAGAACTACTGAAAATGTAAATGAATACTAATATTTTAAACCCATTACAACAGTATACCTAGGTTTAGATCAAATGGCAAACTGAGTGAGTTTCCAGCCCCCTTCTCCCGCACTCTATTTTAGAGATGCCTCAAAAGCATGATGAAGCTGGGTATGGTGGCACACATCTGTAATCCTAGCACTTTGGAGGCTGAAGCAGGAGGATTGCTAAGAGTTTGAGGCCATCCTTAGCTACATAGTGACCCAGCCTAAAATATATAGCAATACCATGTCTCAAAAAACAAAAGGAAGTAAAAGAAGGAGGAGGAGGAAAATAAAAAGTCAAACAAATGAAAAAGCAGAATGGGAAGTTGATGGGTCCAAGAAAGCACACAGAAAACTGAGAAATTCCTGGGAGATAGAACATGAGGTACTTCTTAAGGAAGAGGATATGCTGGCCCTAAATGGGGAGTGTTGGGTGCTTACTAGGTGATACATTTTTTCCTCTTGCCCCTAAGAGGAAAAGAATGAGAACAGCAGGCCAGCCGGCCAGTACTCCAGTGACAAGGGTCACATCAGTGTCAAGAGGTACATAGGAGCAGGCACATCTGCCAGCCCTTGGGCATTCATGTTCCAGCAGGCAGGACCTTGGGAAAGAGGCATGCCAAGACCAGGGCAGAGCGACAAGACAGGGCAGAGTGGAGGAGAGTGCCTCATCCCTTCCGGAGTATGAGTCTACAGACAAAAGTAGGCACTGTACAGGGAACTCATGCACTATGAAAGAAAGGTGGCAGGCTGAACACCCTCATCTGATTGATACAGAATAAACAGAGGGGGAAAGAAGTTTTAAAACAATGTCTTGTTCTCTAAGATAGAAAGAACATCAAGGTTACTAGAAATATTCTGTATTTCTTAAGCTGGGGGTGCAAGAACAAGGGAATTCAGTGTGTGTGTATGCCTGTGTGTGCCCGTGCGTGCATATATGTAAACACACAGGATGTAACCATAAAACACAATGAACACTTAAATTTTATTGTAGTACAAGACACATTGTCATTAACCCTCAAAGCACTCCCCCTTGCTTTGACCACACGTATCCCATTGCTCTTACTGCTTTCCGGAACAGTTCTGGAAGTTCTCATTCAGGAGTGTCTTCAGTTACATCGTTGTTGCCTTTGTGTCCTGAATTCACTCAAAACGTTTACCTTTCATGGTCATTTTGACTTTGGGGAAGAGTCAGAGTCACATGGTAGCAAATCCAGTAAAAAAAGGTGGGTGACAACACACCATAACGTTTTTTTGAGCCTGCCTGTCCGTTGGGTGGCACTGGGCAGGAGCATTCACTGTATTTTTCATCATACCTCATAAGAGAGGGTTTCCAGAATTGTTTCAGAAAGTACCAAGAACGAAGAGATAAACATGTTCAGAGTGAGGCCAAATATATTACTGTACTACATATTTTAATTTAAACATTCACCATATATTTGGTCATCATCCCTTGTATATGTTTTATATGTATTTATAGCACATATGTTTGATATGTATGTATTACATATACTTAATATGTAATCAATATTTTTAAAATTTTAAAACAATAAAAAGTAGCTATGTGGAAGCTGTCAATTTAAAAGGAATTCGTGGGTTTGAGAATAAATTATTCCATAGCAGTGTTCCTTCAGCTTGTGTTATGCACTAATCCCTTTTCAAAATCATCATTAGCAGTAAAGAAAGAAGGAAAGAAGAGAGGGAAGGATATATCCCAAACTCCTACAAGTGTATTCTTGGCCTCCCTGCACCCTACTTTGAGAAATACTGACAAAATTGGTTTGTAAATTTCCTCAGCAAAAAAAATTTTTATCATAGCATAGATTATGATAGCAAAGATAAGTTGCATCTTTATAACTAGCTTAAAAAAATTTTAGAGTATCATCAAAATGCAAACCTAATATTTTAAATTTTTCATAGAACTTCCTACCCTCAAGAAAATATTCACAGATCTCTGGTACATAGACATAAACTCTAGATTGAAAAATACCAAGAATTCTCAAAGAGTTGCAGATGTCCAACCCAGTTACAGCAAGCATTTTCAAGGAGAAAAAATTAAATTAATTAAATTAATTAAATTGACAAAATGAAATACATGCATATATGTACATTTGATCTTTGCTAAAATGATACTGTCCAAAAATAAATAATACATGCAAGGTAAACAAGTGTCATACAATAATACATGCAAGGTAAACCAGTGTCATACAATATGAGTTTGATGTAACTTTTAAAAACTAAAAGAGAAATGGTAGATCGAAGAACACAGGCAGGGTAAGGCATTAACAAGTGTGGTGGCGTTAATGGAAAATGGAAATAATGGGATATTACAGGTATCAATAAATGTTGATTGATCCTAATTAAGTGGACTGGGCCCAAAGTGCATTGCTAATAAATGTTTCACATTCTTCTTTCTTATTACCTGATCCTCACTTCACTTTATTGAATCAAGTCTTCATATTCTTCCCAATGGGGCTTAATATTTGGTCACCTGCTGGCTAGCTGGCTGGTTGACTGGCTTTCTTTCTTTCTTTTTTTCTTTCTTTTCTTTATCTTTCTTTTCTTCTTTTAAATTTTTTTCTTCTTTTCCTCCCTCCATTTCCCCATTTTTTTTCTTTTTGAAGTTAATATAATCCCGTTCACTTAGAAAGGGATCAATATAGCTTACAAGATTGAGAAACTTGTAAGTATAGACTAATTTTTCTTCCAATTTCATAGCTGACTCTGGCAACTTCTCCACAGCTACCTGATTTTTCTTTGTTTTTAGAATGAAAGAATGTCTTAAAATACAATTACACACTAAGTATTTATACTGTGTATCTTACAAAAAACGATGTGTAGCTGTCATGTGTCTTCAATAGATAAATGTGTACCAATCACAGGAACCCTACTCAAGATGGTGCCATGCTCCATTTTCCTTCCCCATTTCCTCTATTTCTCTTGCTTCCTTTTCTCCACCTTCCTAAACCATTAGACTATGCCAATTCCTCATTTCCGTCCCACACTGCCTACTCGCAACAATTTTTCCAGTCAAGATAGTGTGGGTCATGATGCCTGTTCAAGTTTGCTGACCTTAGGCAAATGCTGTCTTTGGCCAATACAGTTTATTCACACAGTGTACTGATTTTCTCTATTCGCACGGAGATTGCTTTGGTCTCTGCTGTACTCTGTGTGCACACATTTATTTCTCCTCACATTTACGGTTGAGTGTTTCAAGTGGTATGCCCATGGAAGGCCTTGACTCTTTTATGTGTTTTCAGCAGTTCCGTTTTATAGTTTATATCTCCTCATACTTTCAATTCCTAGCTCACTTACAAAATGCCTCATTTTGTGAGGGTACTTAGCAGTGAAAATGCTTATAGAATACAATTCAGTTGGACTTTGCAGCTAGTTTTGTGCCAGTTGAGAATTAAGATATTTCTTCTTTCCTTTACTACTTTCCCCACACCACTTTCCTGTTTCCCCAGAAAAAGAAAGCACCTCTTCTGAGATTAGGGAACAATTTTAAGTAAGTAAGAGCATGAGCTTTAGAATTAGAAAGCTCTGATTCTAATGCAAAACTTGCTAGCTGTTTGAACTTGGAAAGCTGAATAACCTTGAAAAACCATGAGTTTAAAAAAAAAGAAAAAAAAAAGAAAAACCATGGGTTTATAGGCTAATAAAAATATTACCAAAATTAAATGAAATATCACATACAAAAGCCGTGGCAGCGAGTATACTTGGTTACTAACAGTAGTCAAGAAGAAAAGAACAGCTCTCAGCACTGTCATATATTCTAAACACATACGTATTAACTTATCCTGTTATCTAAATGGCCTGAATAGTAGGTTCAATACCTGTACTATGTCACAAGAGGAATTAGCAGAAAGTTTAAGTGAACTGGCTAAGGTCACATAACTAATCATTGTCCTTAAGAGTCATTGGTGATTGTTTTATAAAATGTTGGCTTTACTGGTGCAGCTGTTATGTCTGCTGTCACTTCATGGTGACTCACTGATGTCTCCTTGCAGGTGATTATCCTGCGCCAAGAGCTGTCCTCACAGGCCACGACCATGAAGTTGTCTGTGTTTCTGTCTGTGCAGAACTTGGACTCGTTATCAGTGGTGCTAAAGGTTAGAAATCATTTATTATATTTTAAATCTTTACAAAATGTACCATTGTCTGAAGCTGTGTTCTTTATGTCTCCCAGGAGATATCCACAGAAAAATGAAATCCCTAGGTTCTTTGCAGCTGTTTAATTTTATTATTATTTCCTAGTACTAATATGTATCAGAGTTTATGTAGCATTTTGTGGTCACCAGCATTCTAACCATAACACTGGTAAATTAAATTGCAGTACTTCCAAAGATGCAGCCACTAAAAAACGATATTTAAAAGACAAGGGCAACATGTCCCTGATGTAATGGGGGACTTGCGGGTCCCACTACTCTTCAGGCTTGGCCCTGAATGCACTTCCTCTGCAAGTCCCTTTCTTTATGAGCCTGAGGACTGTGTAGAGGCTGGTGGAAGGGAAACAGGATCATATGAGTCTTTTGTCTTTTTTATGGAAGTACCATTTGGGGAAAAATCAGAAAACATAGGTCCCAATTCTGGGTCAGGTAGCTCCTCCATGGGAAGACTCAGGGTAGAAGGGAACCTGGTCCCTGCAAGAACCCGAACGACCCACAGGCTGGAGCAAGGGAGGGTGCAGAACCAGGCGGCTGAGGGCGTGGGAGGGGCCGGTGGAACAAAGATTCCCATTTTTTAATTCTCCTTGTAATGGGTAATTGTTGACTTTTTCCTCCCCTGTACTGGGAGGTTGAATCCAGGGCCTCACAGTGAACTATGCCCCCAGCTGTTTACTTTTGTTTGAGAAGTCTCACTAAATTTCTGAATCCCTGAATCCCGGGGGCTGGGAGTGTTGACCTTCCAGGCTTGGCCGCTCTGCCCAGGTCATTGAAGATTTTAATCAAGGTGATGAAATGATCCAATTTGCTTGCTGTAGCTAATTCTCACTGCTTTGTAGAAATTGAAATATTATGAAGCTATAAGTTATATTATCTTAATATAAAAGACTATAATATAATATAATTATATTATAGATAATATATAAAAGACTATAGTACAAGGAAAGTAAATGACACATAGTAGATGTAGGAAAAAAAATTAATTTTTTATAAGTAGTAGGTGTTAGTAGAGGCGATTTCCTTTCTGTTTTTTTCCTCATGTTCTATAGCTCTTATTTTAGTAATTGGGGAAGATTTTTTTATAGTTTTGTAATGTCCCCTATTTTATAAATTCATGTCTACTCAAATCAATTGATTAAACAATGAAAATGCTATTATCCTCATTTTTGTGAGAGTTTATTTTGTTTGAATAGCACAATCAGGCAGACACTATATTAAGCATTTAATTAATTAATATTATATTAAGCACTTATTATATTAAGCAACTGTATGCCTATGTTTTGTTTTGTTTTCTTTTTGGTTTTTTGTACTGGGGAACAAACTGACAATCTCGCACTTACCAGGTAGGTAGGAGCTAAATCCCCACTCCCCTTTAAGCACCTGTATTAAGCAGTTATTTTCATGAACATGAGTAGTGGTTTTTTTATCTTATCACATAATTTCTACAAGTACAAAATCCTTCAAAACAACTGTGCAAAGTAGGTCCTTCCTCGTACTCATTTTAGACTTTTGCCTCACTATTAATTTGGAGACAAAACATGTTTCTGTAGCATGAATTACCTGATTAATTTCTTAATTTTACTTTTACATTTTAAGTATAGATTACAGAAAAAGACAATGTTTTTATGTAGTGCAATATTGAATTTTTGATGCTACTAGAGAATCTCAGTAACTTCTGATAGTTCTCCTAAATTTTTTTTGGATCAGGATACTGGGAATTGAACCCATGGCCTCATGCATGCTAGATAAGCACTCTACCACTGAATGATATCCTTAGTTTAAGAAAAACTGCTAAAAGCACATTAAGAGAAACTTTGTGGGACGATCTTTTATCATCACATAATCTCTGAACTATGTCCTATCATTAAGAATGTTATTTGATGAAGGATAAAGATTTGTGGATGTTGCATACCATATTATTAAACAGCTGCTTTGTATTTGCTCTATTCAAATACAAGCTACTGCATGGCTCTGGCCAGCATACCCCGCTCCATGTTCATCTCGTAACAAATCTGCTTGACCACCGGGTAAGGATTTGGAATGATGAGCATGAGTGTGTGATCTGTTATCATTAACTGACTGCAGGCACTGTTATTTCCACTCTACAGAGGGCCCCTGCCTTGTTCACACCATCACTGGAGATTTGTTGAGAGCCCTCGAAGGACCAGAAAACTGCTTGTTCCCACGCTTGATTTCTGTCTCCAGTGAAGGCCACTGTATCATTTACTATGAGCGTGGGCGATTCAGCAATTTCAGCATTAATGGGAAGCTTTTGGCCCAAATGGAGATCAATGATTCAACAAAGGTAAAATCTACATATTTGGCACAAAAAAAAAAAAAAAAAGGAAGGAAGCAACGGATTAAAGAAGATGACTCATAGTAGAATTTCTCTAGCATCTTTACAAATGCATGATAGTTTAGAAAATATATAAATTCATGTAGATTGATATTTTGAACAAATTCAGAATTCCTTTGATTAAACCTAAATAATCAACTCAGTGAATTAGACTTTAGAGTGAATTAGACTTTAAAGACTGTAATTGTTGTTTGATTGTAGGTCAGAATGGTAAGAAGACTTTTGTGAGTTCTTTTCATAAGTAGTTGTTTCAGCACTGCACCTTCACAGAGCTAAAAATGAGTTTGTGGTAGAAGAGTCCTATCTTTAGAACCCTAAACCAAAATTATGAGCATCTAACTGCCCTTCATTCACAAATACTTTATAATCGCTAGTTCCTTGATACTAAAAATTGTTTTGAAATATCCTCTGCCTTTTGTTATAAAATTCCCTATATCCAGGATTTAACAAACCATTGTGTTATTTAATTCTCGAGTTCTTCCTGGATTACACTGATAATAATCTCTGAGACTTTTACAATTTAAACTGGCTTTAACCAGATCCTTTGTCAGTATAAAAACTTCTATGAATTCCACATTGGAAAGTCTATGGATTGTACTTTAGGAAACTTAGAAAAGTGGCTAAAAGAAGTTAATCATTATAATGGAATACACTAAGTGCTTTTTCCAGTGACCATTGATTTTGAAAGAAATGTTGGCTTTCTGTCTTTTTTCTGAAGGCCATTCTCCTGAGCAGCGATGGCCAGAACTTGGTGACAGGAGGGGACAATGGTGTGGTGGAGGTCTGGCAGGCTTGTGACTTCAAGCAACTGTACATTTACCCTGGATGTGATGCTGGCATTCGAGCGATGGACTTATCCCATGACCAGAGGTGAGCCAAGACAAGGGCAAACATACTCCATAAGAACAGTCTTTGAAAGCATGTTTCTGTCTCACCAAGGGTGAAATGTGCTCGAATAAGATTCTAGTGTTCAGAGGGAAGAAAGACTAGTACAGGAAAGGGTAAGCTGTGGAAGGAGTAAGTGCCATGAAACAGGATTCTGACAAGAGCAAAATGGGAAGCAAACAAAAAAAAACTTCATAGATGGGTCTGATGGCCCCAAACATAGAGCTGCTTGCACCAGCACCTCTGTGGTCAGAGCCTCTGCTCATCTCAGCTTTTCCCTGGCTAAGTTTATGTGAAGGAAACATTTGTAGCAGAAGGTGGTTTCAGGGGAAATCAACTAACCAAATTCCAGCCAAATGCATATTTGTAGACTACAGAATACAAGATACACCCACTCACTACCTGAAACAAATTCTTTCTCCCATTTTCTTATTCACGTATTTTTCATTTATGGTATTTTGTTGTATTCCCAGCAGTCCTATAAAATATTTTAATCCTTTCTTGGAGAGAGTAGATATAAATGTTAATTGATATAATTTTCCTTAGCGTTCAGGTTACAACAAGATTTTGTTATATCCTAAAATTCATCTTTGCATTTATTGTAAAAATGAAAATAGCATAAGGAATGTAAAGCCTAAAGTTTCTAAACCAAAAAATTTAACTGGAACCCTACAATTTTATAATAGAATATAATATATCGGGGCTGGGGATTTAGCTCAGCAGCATAAGCGCCTGCCTTGCAAGCGCGAGGTCGTGAGTTCAATCCCTGGTACCAATAAGAAAAAAAAAGAATATAATATATCATTGCTATGTATTTAGAAGAAATAAAAGCTTGTTAGCCAGTTTTTTAAAATATATGAAATGTTTCTCATAAGAACATTGATTGTTAAATATTCTGAATGTTAGAACATATAGTAAATGTAACAAAGCATTTTTATGGTACAGTAAAATGGTACTGAAGTCATCAGGATAAAGAATGTATTTTAATTTAGCCAGAGGAAGGGATGCTTGTTCTGCAGCAGACTGTTTTTAAAGTTTAAGGTTATCAGTAGAGTATTCTATAGTACTGCTCCCCATATTGGGGAATAAATGACAATGCTTTGCTGTGTAATTATTTCTACATATATAAATATCTCTAAAGTGTTTGAAACAATTTATTTTCTTTAGTATTTTACATATTCTTATTAATATTCTTTCACATACTCACTTGCAAATATTTGCTGCCACCTTCACAGTTGAAGTATTAATATACCAGGTTCTCAAGATACAGATCAAGAGGACTCGCCCCGGAATGTTGGGTCATGCCTGGGAGAAGCAGGGAGAGCGGCAGAGGTGGAAGTGACTGTTCTCCATTAGGGCCAGGGAAGCAGGGAAGACTCTGAAGGGTGTGTGCCTGCCCAGAGGCTTGGGCACGGGCAGGTCACAGCATACTCAAAGTCGGTAGTGCTCAGGCTCTCTAAATGGAGCAAGGACAGATGCCAATTAAGCTCCCATTTATATTTAGTTTTATTCTGAGTTTTGATTATGTTTTGCTGTTTTTTGTGGGTTTGCTTTGTGTTGTGTTTTGTTTTTGAGACAGGGTCTCACTCTATAGTTCAGGCTGGCCTTGAATTTGCTTCTGTAGCACAGGCTGGCCTTGAACTCACGGTGATCACCCTGCCTCAGCCTCCCAAGTGCTAGGATTATAGGCAATGTGCCACCACGCCCAGCATATTTTTGCTGTTTTATAATGTCCCCAGTGTATTAAGACAATTGTACATACATAGAAATTATAAACTCTTATCAACGTATTGGCATGTCTATGATAAGGATTTGAACTAAAAATTAAGCAACACTTGATCTAAACTCTTTTGATCGAACTCATGACCATGTGCTTGCAAAGCAGGCACTTATGCCGCGGAGCTAAATCCCCAGCCCAGCAACAGTTGATCTGGACAGGTCATGAGACCTGACTTTAGACCGAGGCATTGAGGCCGGGCAGGGACCATGCCAGATGGCTGATTAATTTGTAAGACACAAAGAAGAAAGGACAAGTGTGACTTGACCAGCTAGGTCAGTAGGTAGACAGTGACTCACGATGCACATGTTGAATCTGAAGTTTTTGTGACACGGCCTATTGTCACCTGGTAGGCAGGGACATCCCATAGGCAAAGGGACACTGGCATCCGTGGCTTCAGAAAATGTAGTGGTCGCATGTACCTGAACCAGGGATCATGGAGTGTGAGTTTAAAGGATGTAGGGATCAAAGGAGACTAAGGAGAGAAAGGCTGGAAAGGTGGGGGTGGGGTGGGTGCAGAATTCCTCAGAGACCCAGGATATGGCCAAAAGGAGGCAGTGGATAAGCAGGAGTATAATTGCTGAGAGGCAACAGGAGCCCAGGTGGCAGTGGAAACTGTGATTCCAGTGAGTCAGTCCAGAACTCTCCACTTGGGCTTGACTGTCCAGATGAGAGAAGGGCTGGTACAGCCTCTTTCAGGACAACTAAGCAAGCGGTAGACCCCTGTGAGTGAACACAAAGCTGAGACTTAGCAAACTTCAAGATGAAGAAACTGCCGAGCGTAAATTAGCAACCACATACATGAGTTTGTATCACTGTTAATTCCCGCCTCTGCTTTTCCAGGACTCTGATTACTGGCATGGCTTCTGGTAGCATTGTAGCTTTCAATATAGATTTTAATCGGTGGCATTACGAGCATCAGAACAGATACTGAAGTGAAATGAAGAATCAGAAGCCAAGTTCAAGCTGAGAGCACAAGAGCTGCACGGAAAGGCAATATCTGGTGGAAACACTCGTCTCCATTCACCTCTGTTTGTACATTCCATCACACCCAGCAATAGCTGTACATTGTAGTCAGCAACCATTTTACTTTGTGTATTTTTTCAGAACTGAACACTAGCTGCTATCAAGCAAGCTTATATCATGTAAATTATATGAATTAGGAGATGTTTTGGTAATTATTTCATATATCGTTGTTTCTTAAGAAAAGGTTATAGGATGTGTCACAAGAGACTTCTGACAAATCTGAGGAACCTTGTGTCCAGTTATTACAAAGTTTAAGCTTTGAACCTAACCTGCATCCCATTTCCAGCCTCTTTTCAAGCTGAGAAAAATAAAAACACGTTTGATACTTTGTACATCAGATGCATCTTATTTAAAGGGATACTTTTGTAAAAGTAAAACCTTGTATAAAGAACAAAACGTTTCTTAATTTTATTGTGGAGTTACCACTTGCATGTTCTTTACTCCTGATGTCTAGATAGAACAGGTGCATTCACACTATGAAGAGGAAAGATCTGTCCAAGGACACAGCTTGTAGGAAAGGGTAAAATTTGGGCTCAATCAATACGTTTTTTACATTTTCACCAAAATATGATTTTCACTTTTTAATCTAAGTTCATCCCTTCTAAGTGAAATTTGCTCATAAGTCATTTGGATAGTAAGCCATTATTTGCCATTTTTGGTACTTTATACAAAGAAAATTCAGCCCTACCCTTTATAATTTGAAGACACAGCAGAAAGGGGGCTTAGGGATGAGGTCCTGGTTTTGACTGTATAAACAGGAGTCATGATCATTAGTTCCATGGTAAAGACTTCCCAACATGTCTCTTGCAGAGTCATCCCGCTGGCTTTGTTTATATGCATTAGAGGAGGAGAAAGATGCTCACATTTTTTTCTTCTTTGGTTTTTGAATAGCTTAGGTTTCTTTAGTAAAAGTTCAGACATTATTACAATAATAAATGAAGTTATTCTTTTAGGTTCTTGTGAAATTCTCACCTAAAGCCACATTCTTAGCCTAAGGCATTTCATCTTTTATGATATAAAATGATGGCTGTCAAATGATTTTCCATACATTGTACTGATCAAGTAATCCACCCAGGGGTATGTACACTTTATTCATGTTTCTTCTTTGTATATTTGGTGACTGTATCGTCATAGATGTACATATTGTGTCGGTAGGGCTATGAGGCATGTTACAGGAATGTAATTTTCTCAGAATTTACTCTCACTTGCAGTCATTTATTTAAAAAGATAAAACAAAATAATGGGTTCTTTGTATTGGCACTTTGCACCAGAAACATATCATTATTTATTGATGTGATTATGATTACTTATTTGTTATCCACCTTGTACTAGTAAGTTTAGCACTGAATTATTCCTTCTTCATTGTTGTTTGTATTTATGAAATTCTGAAATTATGGGGAATCAGTGTAATGATTAAGTTATTCATCACCAGGCTGTAAGCAATATCTTGAGTTTGTAGCTTAGAATTGGGAGGATACTGAACATCTGGAAGACAAGTTCATTTCATCTTGAGATCATGGTGAAATATTTTGGATATATAAATTCCTTAAGCTATTGTAACCATGTTTTCTTGCAAAGATGTAAAATATGCCAGATGTGTGTGAGTTGGAAATCAAAAAAAGAAAAATAAAATATGCAAAGAATTCACTGATCGTTTCCCATTTCATTGGACATGCCACAAACATGCATTCATTATGTTGTCTTACAAGTTTAAGAAATCACCGGTGCCTCATATAAGGGCCTGGAAGCTAAAAACATGAGCCAGAGTCCTAATGAGGTTCTGTAATTTGCTGAAACATGAGCTGCTCTGCTTGACCATCTGGCAGGGATTTGGGGCAACAGTGACCAGAGGGAAAATGCCCTCATTATTTGTCCTGCATAATCCACTTTGGGATGATTTTTCATTTTATTTAAAAGGAACTAAATGGGTAGGGTGTAACAACTCCATATATACGTATCACCAAATAATGCTATTTTCACATAAGTCACACACTACAGAATTCATCGTCAGCCAGCCATGGCACTGGCAGGAACGAAGAGACCAGGAGGACCCAGCAGCTGCTCACCACAAGGTGGGTGGCAGGGATGCAGTGGAAGGAGCCTCAGCCCTGTAAGTTCGTGTTCATGGGAGGCTGCAATCCACACAGGCCCAGGCAGTGACGGAAACTCCAAGCAGTGCTTCCTCTGCTTTCCCGGACAAAAAGGGCAGGCCCCGCAGAGCCAGAGCCACTGGCTGCTTCCCTGCAGCCCTTTGTGCAGTCTGGCAGTGGCTCCAGCAGGCTGCTTGCTACTTAAAGTGCCTTCAGACCATTTCCTCCTTCCCAGAACCATCACTGGACCTGTTCCAGAACTGACTGACCAAGGACTGGGACCCTGTTCGCACCCCTCCTATCTTTGCTCTACCCACTTGCCCTTTGCTATACCACCAAGCCATGGGTACCCCCCTCATCAGCACCTTCCAGAGCCAAAGCCCAGGGTTTAAGAACAGAATTCTTGTATTCTCACCTGGAAAGCTTCCTTTTAAAAGCAGAATCTAGGGTCCCATCTCCCCACATAATCTGATGTAGTGATCCTTAGGGACATTTTCAAGAAAGTTAGTTTAAGATTAAAGACCAAACTCATCAGAAAGCAAAAGTCCTTCGGGAGGGACACCGTGTCTTCTGTCACTCCCAGGTGACCACACCCCGGACAACCCACTCATTTGCTAGTCCCCGAGAATTCCCCAGCAGTATTCCTCCAGCAGGGGAGCCAAGATCCCTGCATCACCCCATGAATCCCTTGTGGTAAACTGACCTAGATCTGTTTGGTCATGCGTAGTGTTTTTCTGGCAGGGAGAGGTAGGCCCTAGATACCACGCCTGTACCATCTTACTATGATGAAAACAACTTTCAGGTCCACCATCCTAAGAGCAGACTAGCAGGCCTCCATAGATTCTGATGCTGTTGTTATGAAGAGGTGGGAAAGTAATCCCAAATGCTTTAGCTGGTATATGTTGAATTAATATGTTTAATACCCCTAATTTCATCAATGAAAGACCATTTCATCATCTATTTTGCTAATTTAGACATCAGTGACTTCCGCCACTGAAAGGCCAGCCTTGGCATTTACTATCCTAATAAATCTGCTGGTTTCCCTTGGAATTAACTGTGGAGTGAGACCCTTCTAGTTACATGACCCAAAGTAAATTTTGACTTTCTGGAATGCAGAGATACATCACATGTGTGTACTAGACACTTTCATTCTTACACTGCGCTAATCCTACAGAACCCCTTCCAGGGCTCCTCTTCCATGAGGCTTTTCCAGATATGGAGTCAGCTTCCCACCCCATTATCTCCCCATCACAGCACTGAGCAACGTCATTTGTAACGTCATTTGCAGTGCTGGCTATGCAAGTACAGTACCACTGAGATATGCCCCCAGTCTGTTAAAATTTTTTCAGTTTTGAGGCAGGCTCTTTATTAAACTGTCCAGGCTGCTCTCAAGTTGTGATGCTCCTGACTCAGCCTCCTCAGTAAATAAGATTACATGCATGTGTCACCAAAACTAGCCTAATTCCTGTCTTGAGTATCAAAATGCATAACGGCAAGGTACGCTGGCATATTCATTTAATCTCAGTCATGGTACTCATGAGACTGTAATTGAGGCAGGCGAATCACAAGTGTGAGGCCAACCTGGGCAACTCTGAAAACTTGCTCCAAATAACATACAAAGGGCTGTTGACATCTCGTGGGTTCAAAACCCAGAACCATAAAAGAAAAGGAAGAAGCAACTGAGAAAGAAAAAGAAGACAAGAAGAGAAAGAAAGGAAGAAACAAAGGAAAGAAGTAACTCTAATACCTCAAGAACTTAGCAGTGTGCCTGGTGCTGCCCAGCAGGCCTCCCCTTTGTATCTGCCATGCTTTTCTTTGGGGAAACTTCTACTCTGTTCCTTTCACGTGATCTGTTGGGATTGCCAGTCACGTGATACCTAAGACCTCCTGGACTCAGGCCTGCCTGATCATGACACTGCCTCTCCTGCAACCTCAGTGACATAGCCCGAGCTACTCTTAACTAGAGCCCTTATCTGAAATTCGTGAATGCTGAAGAGAGGAAGAGAAGTCACCTTTTTCTTCTAGAATCACTGACATGCCACTAAATTGGACTGTTAGCAGCCCTGATTTCCATGATGCAGAGAAGTCCCGTTTGCAGTTCATGACAACAGAGCCATGAGAAATGCCAGCTATAAGCCCCTGGAGACCTAAATTGCCGCATCCTTACTGATGTCCCAATTCTGGATCTTTGCTTTAGTCAATGACCAATGGGTAGACTTTCCCTCTGTTTAAGTTGATTCAGGTTGGGTTTTTTGTTGTTTGTTTGTGGTTCTTGAAATCAAATCAAAGACACTTTACATGCTGTAACTCCTTATTCCCAGAACATTTACCTTGCTTAAAAATCTTTGATATATGTCTTAGTTACTTTCTTGTTACTGGGACAAAAGACCCAACACCCACAAGTGAAAGGAGGGGAGGCTTATTTCAGCTCACAGTTGGTAGAAGCTTCAGTCTCTAGTCAGCTGGCTCAAAGGCAGGACAGTATGGCAGCGGAGAAACAGTCCATGGCATGGCAGGCAAGCAGCAGGCAGCAGCGAGTCTCCTTTTCCCCAGCTACAAACCTACTGGTTGGTGCCACCCACACCCAGGGTGGTCCTTACCATTATCCACACCCAGAGCTCTGCTAAACCAATCAGTAGATTGATTCAGTTATCACACCCTTAATCCAACGTCATACACCCGCCATCCAGCCACCTCCCAAAAGCCCCACCTCTGAGCACATGAGACTTCCATGGGATATCTAGAGATGAGCCATAAGAACCTACTCTTTTTTTTTTTTTAACCCTCCACCCCCTGTACTAAAGATCGAACCTAGGGCCTTGTGATGCTAGGCAGAGAGTCTACCACTGAGGACCCCCAGCCCCACAATCTGAATTTGCTAAGAAGCTAAGCATATTCCCAGCCTATGTATGATCTGGTTATCCTATGTTTAGGTAGAGATCCAAAAGAAAATTTGTTTTATGCATCAACACACAGGAAAGAAAATGTTAGTAACTTTGTTCCTTAATAACCAAGCACAGATGTTGATTTTCAAAAACCAAATGCAGGTGAGCACATACCATAAGATTCCATTTATATAAAGACCGAAAACTGGTGAAACTGGTCCTGTTAGAACTCAGAATGGTTACTTTTGGCAAGAAGAAGTGGCTAGAAGAGTTACTGGTTGACTTCAGCGGCGATGAAATTCTGTTCAGGGGTGTTGAGCTCTGTACCAGTCACCTTTTGCATTTCCTGGGACAAAATACCGAACACCCACAACCTAAAGAAGAGGAGGTTTTTTCCTGGATCACAGGATCAGGTTGCAGCCATGGTTGGCCAGTTCCAAGGCAGGAACATGGTGGCCCAGGAGCCTGGTGGAGCAAAACTCCTCAGTTCATGGCGGTAGGGAAGCAGCGCACAGGCAGAGTGCCAGCAAGAGAGACACCTCTAAAGGGGGCGCCATTCTGGTGACCCACCTTCAGCTGAGCCTCCAACTCGCAGCAGCACGTTAATCCGCTGATGAGCAGAGCAAACCCCAGTCACCTTCCCAGGACTCTCTTAACCCTGTCGAGGTTGGCAAAATTAACTGACACAGGCTTGTCTCAGAACTGGGTGTGTTACAAATGTGGGTTCCCTTCATATGGATTCCCCAGCTATACAGTGCTGACTATGTGCTTTTATCTACGTTGTACTCAACAAAAGGTATGTTTTGAAAAATTAAAGATATGCCTTGTGTCACACTTGCTCTGGTAACCACTCTGAATTCATAAGCCAACCATCTAAACTCGGACCACCATCCCTGCCCGTTCTTTCCCTCTGTGGTTTTCAGCTGTGCACCTTGGCTGCCTGGTCTGATGAGCACTTTTCTGCTCATGGCATCCTGGTTCCAAGACTTCCTCCTCCACCACCCCAAATCCCCTGGTCACTGTGCCCCTAGCTCTTGTTTGTACATCTCCTTTACCATCTTATTCCATTGCAGGAGCTGTAACCAAATACCTGAGACTAAGATATTTATGAACAGTAGAAATTTCTTGCTCATAGTTCTGAATAGTTATAAGTCCAAGACCAAGGCACCAACAGATTTGGTGTCTGGCGAGGGCCTGTTTTTCACAGATGGCACTTTGTCCTCACATAGTGGAAGGGGCAGACAAGTTCCTTTAACACCTTTATAAGGGCACAAATTCCATTTGAAGGCACCACCCTCACCTAACCACCTCCCCAAGGGTCCCACCATTTAATATACTCTCACATTAGGGGTTAGGGTATAATATATGAATTTTAGGGGGTTGAAACAGAGATTACAGTAGCATCCATATCCCTGAGCCCCCCACTGCCTGTTGATATGTGCATCTTTATACTGCATGATAACTTGGCTGCAGAGATATTTCCTCCTGGTGCCCTGATCAATTAGCACAAAGTATATTGTTACTGCCACTTGCACATTTGTCTTTCTCACTAGCCTGTGAACCTACATGCTAAGGTTTGCCTTACACCTCATAAGGGTCATGACTCAGTTACTTTTCTCATTGCTGAGATTTGGGCCACAGTTTGTAGAGGTTTCAGTTCATAGTCAGCTGGCTCCAAGGCAGAATGGCATGGCAGAAGGGCATTGCAGGGGAGAAACAGCTCATGGCAGGCACCAGGCAGCAAAAACATGCAAGCAACAAGCCTCTTTCGGTCCTTTATATCTTATTCAAACTACCCCCCCCTTAATGCAGGTAGCACTCAGACCCTTAATCCTAGCATAGCATTCTGCACCCCAGCATCACACACCCTAGATCTAGCCACCTTCAGACAGCCCCGCCTGTGACTGGACAAGGCTTTTGGAGGACCTCCAAACACAAGCCACAACAGGTCACAACCCGCAATCTCATGACAAAGGAAAAGCATAACAAATCTGTGCAATCAAAGTTGTATGTGACACAGGAGCCCTAGAACGAGGGCTTACAGACCCAAGAAGCACTGTTCCCCTGAGAGGTCTGATGGTGAAGCACCACTCCCACGGTGACTGGACAAACGGTCCTGAGGTGGTGGGAGGGACTGAGGGACAAACAGTGAGTGCTGCCTGCTCAGTTCTTTCTGCCTTCTCGGTTGTAGTTTTTCTTCCTCTCAGCTAAGGGCAGAACTCCCTCTGGGACAAGGGTCTTATAATCTACTGTCAGAAAAAGTAGGTCAAAGAATTTCTTTATGGCTGGTAGTTACATAGAAAGACACAGGAAAGTTAGGGTAATATTTTTGGGCTTTATGGCTCATTTTGGAGAACAGGTTTCTGTTTCTGTGACCTGCTTTGGGGAATAGAAATTTTGTTTTTATGAATCATTTCAAGGGAGAATAAAGGCTAAGAGACAAAAGAACAGGAGTTGAGAGAGACCTCTGTTCAAAGGCCATTTCTCTGACCTAGTGTTGTTTAGATCGAAGTATTCAGCCTGCCAGTGTGCCATCACTGCTGTCTGAACCTGGAGGCCTGGGTCCGAGTCCCAGTTCCCTCCTTACCAGGTTCATGGGCTTGGGCAAGTTCTTTAACTTTTCAAATCTTCTTCAGGGGTACAGTAGACAACAGCCCTTGTGACCTGCATAGGATTTGCAAATGGGCCCCGGAACTGTAGGTTATCACAATGAACAACCAAATATTCAGACCTATTCAAATGCTTTCATAGCCCGACCAACCCCCACAGGAGAGTGTGGAGCTATTTGGAATCTGCTTTCCCCGGGAGAGGCTGAGCCAGTGGCTTGCTACTACCACATGCTGATTTAAACTTGGATTTCAGCTCCGTCTAGCACCTACTGAAAAAGATTTGGTGTAGTTCTGTTTTGTTGTTGTTTGTTTTTGTAAGGTCCCTTCACAGTATAGAAACAAATACTGGAAGGCACCTACACTGTAGGGAAAGCCAGCTTTTAAGCTTCTCTGATCTTGCTTTTGTTTTTGATAAGTAAAATGTTTTCCTTGTTGAGTTCTAGAGCCAAAAACCTGACAGGGGAGGCTGTGGTTTTAGGCTCGGACACTCCTGCGTCAGCTTTCTTCCTTTTGCAGGGCAAGAGCTTCCCATAGGAATGGTCCAAAGGCTGCAGGGTTTTGCCACTAAGACCAGTGGTCCTGGCAGAGATAGGGTAAACCAGTGCCATTTAGGCTGCAA
>PVJX010019029.1:0-35515 GCA_004027295.1 Dolichotis patagonum
TTTATACTATTGTGTTATGTTTGATATTATTGTAATTGAAACTATGCTCAACTATAGCAGAGTAAGAGATATGGTGTTAGATACTGTTGATGTCCAGTTGACTTAATGTAAAGTGCTGTGTTGCCTATGTTGTCCTGTTCTGATCTGCTCTGTACTGCCCCCTTTTGTTTTATTCTCTTTTAAATTAAAAAAAAAAAGAAAAGAAAAAAAAAGAAGCAGTGATTTTTCAACAATATCTCTAATGTGAATCCATCTCTGAATCCACCCAAGGTTTTTTCCTATCTTCCCTTATTCAATAATTATAGATTCCCTCTCCCATAGTGAAAACCTGGGCTCTTAACCAAAATGTATTTACACATTTACTCAGTCCTATTATACATACAAAATAGTTTCAGAATTGCATATGAGCACTATTTAAAGTAACAACAAAAAAAACTTTTAAAAAATCTTCCAAATTTGCTTATAATTCTTCCACTTCCCTCCCATGTGGCATACTCCCATGTGAGTATGTAGTCAAAATTTGTGTTCAAAGTCACTTGGATTGGTGTGATCATAGCGACTTTCAGTGTGATTATGATGTTTATTTGAAATATAAATGGCCTCATCTGTTTATGTTTGCTTTCAGTTTTTTGCCAACCTCTAATTTTATTATAAGACACATTAACATACTTTTGTCAGGCAGAATTATGCAGAGCAATAGATACATAAGTCATTCCCTCCCATATGTCTTCCCCCTTTATCCTTCTCACAGATAACCAACTTTATTCTTTCTTGGTTTATTGTTCCTGTGGTTATTTTAAATAGATATAATACGTGTACAGATGCCCCTTAATTTATGTGGTTACATTATGATAAACTCATCATAAGTTGAAAGTATTGCAAGTGGAAGGTGCACTCGTATTTGTTGTTTACCCTCATGGTGATCCTGGGTCTGACTGGTGCTGTAACTTAACATTGCTGACCAGCGTCAGGAAAGCCAGTTGTACTACATGGAACCAGTCCAGGACAAGACCAAAATTCAATGTTTGAAGTACAGTTTTCACTAAATGCATATTGCATTCATAGTATCATAAGGCTTAAAAATTATATGTTGTACCATCATAAATAGGGAATTATCTGTATGTTAAACTTTTTCTTATTTTTCTGTCTTTCACAAAGATAACATATAATATGTACTTTGAGCTGTGCCACTCTCACTTAATGATATCTCCTGGAATTCCTTTTACATCTGATGCTAGAGATTTTCTTTTTTTGTTGTTTTTTGCAGCCACACATTTGGAATGGTTTGGGTGTCCAAAGACTCGTTTGTTAAAATCTGAAGTTCCCAGGATGATACTCGTGGGAGTGGTGGACCTTTAAGAGATCAAGGCTAGTGCGAGATCTGTGGTCTTTGGGGAATGTTCTCAAAGGTGAGAACCTGATGGCTTCCTCTTTCTGGTTTTTGTTTGTTCATTCTGGCCCTGAGGTGAGCAGCTTTGTTCCCACCAGCATGTGCTGCCTTGCCACCTGCCAAAAAGCAGCAGAACCAAAAAATTATGGACCAAAAGCTCTAAAGCTGTGAATACAAATTAAACTTCTCTCTTTGTAACTTGATTATAACAGGTATTTTTTTATAATAATAGGAAACTGATTAACAGAATTTCATTTTATGTATTTACTATATAGTTCATTCAATCAATATCCTATGTTTGAACATTTGAATAGTTTCTAATACTTTGCAATTAGAAATCATGATCCCAAGAATAAATGTGTGCAAATGTAGCTTGCTATTATAGGAAGCAAAGCCTCAAGGGTAAAGTAATGTTAGATGTTATCAAATATCTCTCTGTAATGGATCCACCTTTTTTCAATTTCCTTCTGCAGCCTTTATGGCAGACCACATTGTAAGCTCTTGAAATTCTTAACAATTGAAAGAGGAAGAAATAATGTCTCATTGAAGTTTTAGTTAGCCTTTCTTTCATTATGAGTAAATTGAAGTTTTTCAAGTGTTCAAGAGTTATTTTTATGCCTGTTTATGCAGAGTCCTTGGTTTACATCTTTGGTTCACTTTCTTGTAGAATTCTCTATATTTATCCTCAATATTTTTACATTCTTTAGTAGTTGAATATATTAGACATTTATTTGTGAAATACACATATATATTTTTACTTAATTTATCATTTGTCTTTTAGCATTATTTTTTCATGCAAATTATCTTTAGGTAGTCTAATTTATCCATCATTCCTTTTATTACATTTGGATATGCATATATAAGTATAGTTATGGCTTACATGCAAGGACTATATAGTTTAAAATATATTATAGTTTAAAATATATTAAGTATATTACAATATACTACATAATATTATAACTGTTTAATTATAGTATCTGTAATTGTTGAAGGTTTGATCCCAACCTGGGCCACTTAGTGATTTAGTGAAGCCCTGTCTCAAAATAAGAAATGAAAAAAGGACTGGATGTGACGGCCTAGCTTTCAAACCCGAGTACCAAAAACCAAAACATGTATGCATATATTTGTAAATATAGGTATGTGGAAATAGATATGCTCATGTATATTATATATGTAACTATATATACCCATATGCACATACAGTTAAGGAATATCTCATTTTCTGAAGAGGTTGTATTAGGAATAAGTACTGAATTTTGCAAATGATCTTTTAAACATCTATGAGGATTAATTCTAAGCTTTTTCTCTTTAGTCTTACTTTTATGGTGAATTACATAATGGTTTTTCTATCATTTAAACCTAGTGGTGGTGGTACAATCCTTATGTAAGGTTTTGTTTTGTTTTGCTTCATCTTACCCTGTCTTTGTGTGTGTGTGTGTGTGTGTGTGTGTGTGTGTTGTTGTTGTTGTTGTTGTTTTGAATTTTGGTACCGGGATATCAAATCTAAGATTTCACATCCAGTCCTTTTTTCATTTCTTATTTTGAGACAGGGCTTCACTAAATCGCTAAGTGGCCCAGGTGGGGATCAAGCCTTCAATCCACAGCCTCTGCTTCTGTCTCAGACCCTGAGAGTTCTGGGATTGCTGATGTGTAACACCACACTTGGCTCAGGTAAAGTTTTGAGTTCCTTTCATTGTCTCTGTGCATCAATTATTAAGGTCTCTACTGCCTTGTCCTTGCCTCAGTTGACAGTCTCCATTCTTGAGACTTCAAAAATATTTCTCATACCTTATTTCTAACACAATTCTATCTCCTTCATTTCTCTTATTTGTACATAATGTTATTTTTGTATGTATGTACATACATTGTACTGTATGATTATTTAAATATCTGCTGTACTAGTGAGCACTCCTGAAGGCAAGTTGTTTTTAGAAACACTTGTAATGATTCCTAGAATGTGGAATCTATACACCCTAAACTAGACATCCAGAAAAGAGATTTAGGAATTGTGCTTGTCATAACTTCAACTAGCCCCAAAGTGAAATCAATTTTTGTTTATAATTATGTTAGGTTGACTAAAAGATCAATTAGTCAACAAAGAATGCCTTTTTGAGTAAGTGCAACAGCATAAAAAAATCTAATGCAATCTAATTGTCTGTAAAGAGTGGAATCAATGTTGATCCAAAGCTAAACCCATGTTGTAAAAATAGTTCTACATTTATAGACTTCTCAAATCCCTGTTTATCTCCCTGTTCATTAACAGATGTTTATATTTTGGAAAAAGAAAGCACAGAATAGAGTTTAACTCTTATACATTTTTCTTAGGTTATCAAGTCCATTATCAAATTCCTCCTTAGAATTAATGCAACCTATTCAATCTCTTTCATCATGTCTTCCTAGCACTCGTGAGTGCTTATTGGTAAAAATGTTTCACTAGTGTTAGTTTTACTCGGTGGAATGCCCACCTTGGACAGTAGGTATTGAATAATATGACAGAACTAAGGCAAATGTGTCCAGATTTTTGGAACTTATCAAGAGCAGTTGGTTACAGATTCATTATGTTTTCTTCTTTATGCTGTGGTATGAATGGTGTATTCATTTTTCTGTCACTGAGACACAATACTAGACACCACACTTTAAACAAGAAGAGGTTTAATTTGGCTAGTGGTTTATGTGAATTCCATGGTAGCCAGTTCCAAGACAAAAAGATTGAGATGGAAGGCAAAGATATTTAGTTCCTGGCCACTAGGAACCAGGGTAGGGGACCTGTGCCAAAAAGGAAGGGGCCAGGGATCACCTAAAATACGCTCTTATGATTCACCCAGACCTATCCAGAAGTATGCTTTACAAATCTGCGGGTGATCCCCCGCAGGTATGAGATTTTGTGATCCAGTCAAGTTGATACGTTCTGATCAACAGTTGCAAATGAGTTTGCTGATGCTCCTTTTTATTATCCTCATTATCCCTCCTAATAATCACAATCTCACAGAGCCTTCGAGCAAGCGTGAGGAATCTGAGTGAGAACAGGCAAAGAATATGAAGACATTGAAGGATTCAGAAATACTGAATGGGGAGGAAAATTTAGATTCCATTGTTACTTTTATGTTAATTTGTGTTCAACTAATGTCAATACTCATGACACTTAAGTGCACTCGTGCACTAAATGAGGTTCAAGAATAATTCTCAAAGTGTTTGCTGACTCCGACCTTGTCTAATGTCACATTCTCTTGCTCCCTGATCACAATTTCCTAAATACAGCATGGAGCCTTGATATTAAGTACAGAATCTAGGAATAAAACCCCTCTGCAGGAGATGAGAAATAAACTACCCATCTCCTACCACTTCACCATGTTTTTCTGGTTGGAACAACAGCTGGTTTCTGGCACTTAATGGCATTTCCTCCAACAGTGGTAACTTTCACTTACTATTGCAGCTGTCTCTGCTGGACTGTCATGCTTTAGCTGGTTGTCATAGCAGAGACTATTACTGTCAAAACTCAGTTACACTATGCGTTTCAGCCTTCATCTCAGAGAGAACACGGAATTTCTGAAGATTCAGCCTTCAGGTTCAAGACAAATTCATTCTCCTAAGTCAGAGTATCAGAAAGTACCAGCAAGACCCTCTTTATTTGCTTGGAACTCTAAGAAACATCATTTTTAAATGGTCTTTGGCCTTAATAACTTTCTACAAACTTCCTTTATAGTTTCCAATTTTGATTACTTTCTTTTCTCTTTTCCTTTTGTAGTCATTTTTTCTACACTTTTTAGGTCATTTCACTTCCAGAGATCAATTATTTCTACTTTTCTTTGTTTTCTGTCACAATTTGTTGTGGGTGAATAATAGGCAGGCATTAAAAAAATCAATATTTACTTAAGTGCACACAGAACAGTCCTTGTCTAAGTAAAGAGAGATACCACTGAAGTGATGAGAGATTGATCACACCTTAGAATGGGACTCAGAGAGCTGAATCGTAATTTTCATTTGTCACTTCCAATTGTGTGACCTTAGGCAAACCAATTTGACAGAACCTTTAACTCTCTACTTGTAAAATAATCTTAATTTTCTCATTCCATTCAAATGTTCTATAATTTTGAATACCTATAATGCAAAGCTCATTTGTGTGAAGCCAATCATATCTTCTTCAGTTGCAACAAGACTCATGTTGAATCAAATAAAAGGCTTTTTAAAAAAAGTTAAACCACATTTTATTCCTCAGCTGAGGCACGTACACAGGATTTTACTCATGTCTACTTCCGGATCTGTGTGTATAGGTTAACTCTTGCTACAATGATAAAATCATGAATTTCTTTGGTATATAGTATCTAATTTGTGCATCTGTTGAGGCTGAGAGTTGGCTGATCTGAATTGGAATTGACTTGAGTGGGTCTACTTTAAGCATGTCCTTTTTGGTACTAGTAAACTACTTTGAAAATCTCATATTATGGCAGGGAACAAGACAATAGCTACAACCACTTTTCTACACTAAGGTTAGTCAGGCCTATTGTGCTCCATTGCTCAAAATAGATCACATGGTCAAGCCCAGATTCAAGGTGTTTTTATGAGGTGAAAGTTAAGAAAATCATTTTTATCTGAGTATGGTGTTGCACACCTGTAATCCCAGCACTCAGGAGGTTGAGGCAAAACAATTGCCTCAAGTTTGAGGCCATCTTCAGCTACATGGTGAGTTCAAGGCCACCTATACAGTGAGACCCTGTCTCAAACACAAAGAAACAAACAAAGAAAAAGAAAATCATTCTTCCTGAATACCAAAGGTACTCGACACAGTGGTTTGGAAGTGAGTAATAAAATAGCTGACATAAGTCTTATTATCAGTGAAAATGAAAGTGGTGATGAAGATACGTGGAAACCCGAGGAATTAATGTTGCTGCTTCTCCTATGGGACATAACTAAGGTCACTTCAGGAGGGAAGAGCTGCTGCTTTGAGATGGGCTTTATGAAAATATTTGTAGAGATTTAAGGTGCAGCTGATAACTGTCATTTTGGTCAAATGACGGATGTCAAGGTTACAGTACTACCTAGGAGGCCTCCATTTTGTGGGTTTATGGAAAGTTCCCCTGCTCACTGAAACATCCCTTCTTCCCTTGTCACTCTAATCAAGTAGCAAATGAACTTACAAGTGATGATTGGAACTTGCAAGAATAAATCATATCTAATAAGATACTTCTAAGAAAAGGTAATATAAAAATACTATATGATTGATTGGAAAATTACATGGATTTATGTTGTCTGTCCCATTTATGTCCCATTTATGTTGTCTGTCCCATTAGTGAAACAATCTACATATCTCCAACTCTGCCATTTTTTTACTGTGATACATCTACTTATATTCATGTCTCCTAATAAAATGACAAAATATAGCCACCACTCTCACTATTGCTTAAATAGTATCAAATAAGGACAGTTACACACATGAAGTAACATTTGTGTATAAGAAACAAAGTTTCCTCACTCAAAAACTGATGAGACAAAAAGGATAAGCAAGGCAGACAAATAGCAGTTTATTTTTCTATTTATTGAGTTGTATTGTCTTTTGCTATGTAACAAGATACACCAAACTTGGTGGTGTTCAACGGTAAGTAAGTGTTCTTTGTTAGTATCTTTCTGTCCAAAATTCAGCAAAATCTCAGCTGGCTTGAAGTAATGAGCAAAAGCTCACCTGCAGTTGCAGGTGTCTGAAGGTGTGATTGCAGGATCTGCTCTCGAGATGGCTGACTTACACAGTGGACAAACGGATGTCTGTCATTAGCAGGGGTCCACAGTTCCTCAACAACTGCAGTCCAATAAGCCTGCTTGCATATCCATGTGGCATTAAAATGGACTATCTCCAGAGCCAGTGATCTAAGACAGATCATGCTGGGAAGGAACTATAGGATATTTAAAGTGGTAGCTTTTGAAGTCACACTCTGACCATTTTGGCAGTCTTATTGGCCATACCAACTTGAGACCAGGCAATCACTCTTAGCGTTTTGTAAGTACGTGACCTTAAGTGTGAATACTGCTTCAACTTTGCACCTGCCCTAAGGGGCTCACTTGCCTTACTTGAATTCTGCCATTAGTTGATACATCAGTTATATTAGTGTTTGAAGGCATTGTAAAGGGTATGAATAACAGGAAGCAGGAACCAATGGAATTTGCCCTGACACCCCAAGAACTAAGTATCTAGCCAGGTTTTTAATCACTGAACAGAGACTTCCACAAGTTCAATAGTTCTCAACCTTGGCCAAACATGAATTATCTGAGGGTGCTGATGTTAGCACGTTGCTTCTTAGAGACACTGTTATTTTTACCTGGGAGTTAAACCTTCCTTATACTAAGAAAGACAAATTTTAAATTGGTTTTCATGTGCATTCAGGGATAAGTATTCTGTAAACAAACAAAAAGTTTCCTTTTGGGACCAAAGTCCACACAGAATCCACATAGAGTTGTGTCTATCAACAACGTCCATTTTCTCTGGGGCGAGGATCGTGGAAGGGTTTAGAGGGCTCAGTGGGGATCAGTGATTTATTCATTTGCAAACTGTTGCTGAACAGAGCAGGCCTGGCTAGTTAGATTTCTTTTCTATTTTCCATCCATTCTGCATGAACTATTTTGTGAAAGACTGGTAAGATCAGGCTTAATTCATCAGTGCTAGTCTAATTTAAAGCTCTTTATCTGTTTTAGGACAGATCAAAACAGGCATGTTGGACGAATAGAAAAGTACCTAGTTGAAAAATAAAAATAGTAGGAATTAGATAAATTTTACATTGGGTTAGGTTGTTTGTTTCCTTACAACAATTTGGAAGCCGTTTGAGTCACTTACACATGCATATACCCACACAAACGCAGAGGCGACGCTGAGAATGAAACCACTCTCAGTATATAATTTTGGAGGCCGATAAGGTCTTATATCTAGCAGACCACGTGGTTACTGGGTAGTTATCTGCCTGATTCCCCGCCCCCATCATGGCTCTTATGCCAGGACGGCGGAGCAGTGTGAAAGAGGTCTGGCTATGTGGCTCTTGGCCAGAGCACTCTATTTTTCTTCAGTGAAAATAAACGACAAAATTTCAGGGTGAAGATTGGCTGCCCCTCATTACTTGGAACTCTTACTAGAACTTTCATATTTTCTCCTTCTTGCAATTTTTTTAGAGTATGCAACAAAACTCAGAGATAACTATATTCTGGCAAATAGTTTAGGATGTTGGAAGATACCCAGATGAAGATGCTCTGGTATGAGCATATGCTTGCAAGTACTGTTTTCTCCTCAATCAAAGAATTAAAATGAAAGACAGAAACATTGCAGTTATTTTTTAATGACAGTAACTTAAAGTTCACCTTTTACATAAGTAAGAAACTTCCTATGTTGTAGAGAGCATTGCTGTATCCTCTCACTCTTTTTTAAAATTCAGGCATATGCAGATGAAAAATAGAAAGTTGCTTGGAAAACAAGTCATTTAGTTCTGATATCAATTTCAGCTGAAGCACAGGCTTGGCTGGAGGGTGATTATATTACCAAAGTACAGTGTCTACCTTTTCATTAGGATTCCAGCAGAGTTCTGCTGTGTGGTAAAATCTCCAAGGACTAGAGTGTGTCCATCTCATGACAAGGCAGATCACTTCCCATGGGCTCTTGAACATACGTATACTTGATTGGAGGTGGTGGTGGCTTGAAAGGAGGGGGTCTTGCCATGCTAGAAATAAAATACTACTTTTCAATAATAAGAATGTGAGGTGACATTTTGTAAAAAAAAAAAAAAGAGAGAGAGAGAAAGAGAAATTAAAGTAAAAAAGATACCTTTTTTCCAACCATTATTGGAGTTTGAACCTAAGATTTTAGCTAAATGGCAAGTTGCTGAGGGTGGGCCACAACTTGTGACACTCTTGCCCCAGCCTCCCAGAGTATACAGATGACAGGTACGAGCCACATGCCCAGCAAGATATACCTTCCTAGTTTCCTCAGAATTCTGTGGGCTTCCTTTTGTCCTTGTTAGTCCTACCAGTCACTTGCACACTACAATTATTATATTAATTAATGTTTATATAGAATTGTATACTTTGCCAAACAAGTTTAGTCTAATATCATTTATTGTGTATCTAAGAGTTTGGTGTTATTATTACCATTCTGCAGATAAAACTGAGGCTCAGAGGTCTTAAGAAATTTACTCAAGAGAATCACATCAGTTGAAGTCTTTTAACCAGAACCTACACTCTGCATGACAGCTGCCTCCTAATTAATAAAGGAAGTTTTCTCTTATATGAGTTGAAAGAATCCTCCAAAGACAAAGAGTCTTAGAAGTCAGAGATTTATGACTGAACTACTTCAAAGCGCCCCTTTGCCAACCTATCCCCAGGCTATTCTCACACATTCATATATACTGTGGGATCTGGCAGAGGTGGGAAGTAGGGCTCTTCTGAAGCCCTGAGCTGGTCAGTACTGGCTGGTTAATGTCAGAATCCTTTCAGAGCACAAACATTCTAAGGTTGTCCCTGTACAAGGTGCTATTTCATGTTAGCACAATTCCTCTTTGCTTGAAATGCACCAGTCATTCAGGTTAGTGTATGACTTATCTGTGCAAATGCACCAACTATTTCAATAGCAGAAAATAGAAACCTATGCTTAAGCATATTTATGTTTATGACTCAGACAACTTTCATGCCATCCTGGAAATCCATAGTATCTTAGAGAGATAAGGGGATAGGGGAAGACTGAGATCTATATAATATAGATACTTAAATAGAGAACAATTAAAAAATCAATTCTGATATTCAGAATTCTATTTGCTCATTTAACTTAAAGATCACCTAATCCTTAATTACCTGTTTTTTTGGATGTTTTAATGCAGGCTTACAATATGCCAAAAGGCCAAAAGGCCAATGCAATTGTATGAATCTTGTACTATTTTCTGAGAAACTGTGAGTTTCTTCAACAGTTCATAGAGTGACCTATGTATGATAACCTAGGTTGTAGATTAACTAGAATTTTAAACTGTTCGTGTTTTATTCACCACCAAACATTCCCTGCGTGTGGTTACAGAGCCTCTGAGGATGCTTTGCGAGAAGGATGTCACAGGGGCGAGTCAGCCAGCCATCCTCAGCTCTGTGGTTTATGGGGCCTCTTGTAATCACAGCCTAATGACTCATTTGAAATAGATGAGTCAGAAAAGAGAGGCTTAACCTTCATGCCACTTCAGACTGCTCTGTGGAGAACAGTTTTGGAAAATGTTTCAGTACAACACGAAAGGGGAAACCCAAGCAACTTTATTTTCCCCTTGGGGAGAAAGGAAAGGGGCAGTAATAGCTCACTGTGATAAAAAGGAGCTGGACAGCTCTTAAAATTACCTTTCTCATTCAATTTCACACTTGCACATCTGGCCCCAGCTGAACCCAAGCAGTTCAAAGATGCATGAAAACGGAAAAATAGTGAAGATGAAAAGACAAACTGGTTTTAGTTTTGAGGTGAGGTGAGTTGAGGCTCAGTTCCCATCTGATAAATGTTACTATCTGAGCAAACCAATGTAAAGAGGGCTACTAAGTCAAAGGTTGCACATTTTAGTATGGACTGGTTCAATGCTGGGAAACTATATAGCCTCCCTGAGCTTCTGTGAGCCTTTTGTGCTAATTAAAATATGAGAGGTAGGGCCGGAAACATAGCTTAGCTGCACAACACCTGCCTGGAAAGTATGGGGTAGTGTGTTCGATTCCTGGTACCAGGATCACTTTATGATAACCATATTTTGTGTTATGAAAACATTGTGTAGTGAAAATGATTAGTTCCTACATATTTCAGCACTGTACTCACATTTCTCTTAGATACTGACACCATTTTCTTACTCCAAATCCAAGTAGTACCATGCAGAAAGAGAGCAGAGCTGCTACAATCACCGGCCATGACATTCCATCTTTGGACTTATTAACTACAATACCTGAAGAGGGCATAAAGGGAGATGAACTTTAGTGCCAAAATTTGGTATCTGGTACAAAGGAATAAATTATTTCTCTAAGGTTGAGTGTATGGCTCAGCGGTAGTACATTTCCTTAATGTGCTCACGGCCCCAGCGTCGTGCTTAGCACCACACAAAGTAAAGCCAAAACTTATTTCTCCTACTTCTTTCTCACGCTTTCTTCACAAAGGGTCATGATGGTGCTCATTGACTATGATCATAGTTTGAAGGTGGACCTATGAGTTTTTACAAGAGAGATAATTTAATAATTATCTTAGCAGCAATTTTCTATGACTATATAAACATGCATGTCTATTATGAATGTATATCCCTTTTATTACAAATGGTGCATACAGTACTCTGTCCCTAATGCCCCTTTAAAAAAATTCTTAGAATGTTATCCAAGAAGCAAATAGATGTATTTCATTTTTAAAAAGAGATTAATTCTACAAAGCCTGTACCATAGTTTATTTAATTGAGCTCACAATATTGATGGTTACATTATTTCAAGCTTTTGTTATTTCTAGCAACACTGCAATGAAATTTCCTATAAATTATAGATGCAGTATATACTTAGATATTTATATTAAGCAGATCATTTGAGTAAAAAGTTATATATATTGGTTTTGCTCATTGTTTTAACAAGATAGTAAACTATCTGTAGGTATATTGCTTAGTTTTTATTACTGATTTTCATACAGAAAAGTCTCTAAAAATTAGAGGTCAAAGAACTGAATTTAAAATACTTCCCTAAGTACTTCCTGTCTTACAGAGTTGGGCTTCAGTCACATTATCATTTTAGCACTGAGTATCAGTGCTGAAGCTTTTCCTTTTCATACAATAGCTACCCATATATTTGAGATCTTTCTATGTACTCTACCTCAGTCTTGTCGAAGGGGACACTGGGGGTACATTGGAAGCTCACATAGTCTATAACACATTATCATGTGGTACATTTTCTACAAGCTGAGTAAAAAGTCCACAATGCAAAGCACTAATGTACTGACCACAAAATGAACAATCATATAGACTGAGTTCAGGAATGAAGGAAGTTCTGCTCAAATCAATCTCTTTACTAGGCTGTACACTGGTAAGATGGTGAGATATATTATTTTGCCTTCAAAGTTTAGAGAAATCAAAGCACAAAGGGTTTTAATAGGTATCACATCAATGCCTACAAAGTATGTTCCAAATATAGATGAGACACTTACCTCAGAAGCATACTCCGATCTTGCCCTGCTTCTAAACTAAGTATTTCTTCAGGGCATCAACATTCTTAAAGATAGTGGTAGCGCCTTAATTTGAGGCTCCACTGCTATTATGTTTGCAGGATGATGCTTCAGTAATCTGAATTCTATATGGCCTTTTAGATAAAAGACCATGTGGATCTCCAGGTGGACATTTCACCAATCAAGTGAAACACCCCCTGCCACACACAATGTGGAACTGAGAGTTAGTTATGCCAATGAGCTGCATTGGGGTAGTTCTAACATAACTGAATCCCTTGGTCTCTTGTGATATAACATAAAGGCTTACATTTTACACTGACAACATTTTATTAGTTGAACTACAGAAATACTCTTTGTTATAGCAATCTCTTTTTTGTCTTATACTATATTTTCACAGACTTGAACTGATTCTTGCTTTTCTTTCAGTGCTGGGGTCTGAATCCAAGACGTTATACATGCTAGGCAAGTACTCTGTTATGAACCGTTTCCAGTCCTCTAGATGCCTTTCACCTACCTAATTCTTTTTTATTGTTCAGATTTTAATTTAAATACATCCTCTGAGTATTACCTGTTTTGGTTAAAATTAGTCTTTTTGGTCTTTTTGTTAGATGGTGACATCACATCATGGTACTTGTGGCAGATCAATTGTATGATTATTTACTTACGATATTTCATCTTCAGTAGATCATAATCTTCAGGAGCCCAGTGTCATTACTATATACCCAACAATTGGCAAAATATTCAACAAATATTTACTAAGTAGTCAAAACACAAAATCCAAAGAGACATAGCAAATAACTCACCAGTGATATGAATGGTATTATTTTTAGTCAATCTATTAGCAGTTGTGAGGATTTCTGAAATGTCTCCTATTGTGCTGGTGAAGACATCATCTAGGGATATAAAAGGGAATATCTGAATTGATGCTAATAGCCATTTCAACCTAATCAAGTGGTATAAGATCATGATTGAGTTACATATACTACTGAGAAAAGCTTAATTTGAATGGCCTGACTGTCCCTAAAATATTATGTGTAAAGCTTATTAAGGACAAATTTACAAGGCTAGGATCCTGGAAGTTGTCTAATAGCTTCTCAATGAGTCAAATTTCTTATTTGTCCAAAGAAAGAAAGAAAAGCTGAATGTTTCCAAATAATAAAAAATGTCTCCTTAAAAATCTACGTGAGGCTGGGGATTTAGCTCAGTGGCATTAGCGCCTGCCTTGCAAGCACACAGTCATGAGTTCAATCCCCGGTTTAAAAAAAAAATCAAATTATTGTATTTGAAACTATCCTCAACTATAGCAGAGAAAGAGATATTTTGATAGCTACTGTTAATGTCCGGTTGTCTTATTGTAAAGTGCTGTTTTGCTTATGTTGTTCTGTTCTGATATGCTTTGTTCTGCCCTCTTTTGTTTTATTCTCTTTAAAATAAAAAAAATAAAATTGAAATGTTTAGGGCTGGAGATTTAGCTCAGCAGCATAAATGCCTGCCTTGCAAGCATGCAGTTATGAGTTTGATTCCGAGTACCAATTAAAAAAAATCTACTTGACAAATTTAAGTGGTACGACAAAATACCATTAAGTGAGGTCATGGAAACAGGAGGCCCTATTTGTGTTGTTTCAGGATGACAAGGATTCAGCTGATCAAACTATCCATGCCAATATGCTTATAAGGTCAATAAAAATTCCTCACAAATCCATATTGAATGATCATTCCATACCCACTGGAAAATTAAACATTGAAAGACATTTTTTTCATGGACATAGCTGACCAGAAAATGCTATTTGCAGATTTCACTTTGAAATAAAAGGGAGAAAAATTGAAAGCTTTGATTTTTCTGCCTTTTTTGGGAGGAATTTTGGTTGTATTTATTGTCATTTTCATCACTAAGATGTATTTCTAAGTACTCATCTGATATTGCTCCTTAACAGTTCCTATTTTTCCACCCATCCCCAAATAAAGTAGACCACAGCATTCTGTGTGTCCAAATCTTCCCCATGTACTCACCATGAAGGGTTGAGCCTGCACCCAAGGTAGGTGAGCTGTATGTTTCACTGGGTATCCATGAAACTGCTAAGGGCAGAGGATATTGGAAGAGTTAATCTACGTGACTAGTAATCTGTTTTCTCTTGAACATTCTAATTGGATCTAATAATTATGGGGGGAAAGTATAGTAATGAGTACTTAAAGTGGTAACATTGAACTGTGCTGCAGCATACCTCAGCTCATCCCAGAAAAGTGGGAAATAGAGGGATACTTGTGGTTCAGATGTCTGTAACTGGAAAAGTTTTGATCATAGCTATTGCTATAGTTTGGAGGTTCCACTTTTAAACCCCAGGTGTTGCCAACATCATAGTGTTAAAAAGTGGGATGCATAAGGGGTGACTAAGACATGAGAGCGCTTCCTCCTCATGAGTGAGATTAAAGAGGCCCAGATAAAAGAGGCAGAGCTCAGCCTAGCCTGTCTTCCTTCCACTATGTGTGGGCACAGTAAGGTTTTTACCAGATTCTGACATCTAGCCTTCTAGAACTATGAGAAAATAAACTTTTCTTTATAAGTTACATGATCTGTGGTATTTTATCTGCATCAATCAGCTTAAACAATCACTTAGAACTAGGAAAAAAGGATCAGAATGCAAACACTAGCCACAGAATTTATTCTTACTGTTTCCATCCCCTTCCATAAATTACCAAAAAGAATGTGAGAAAATGAGAGTACAGTGTATCAGGGTGGCTTTCATCAGGAAAATGTGCCAGTGGGACTCTAAAGACCTTGGGGCAACACGCATGAGGGAATAACATATTTTTTATTTGTGCTCTGAGCTGACTATGGACACAGCTGTGTCAGTAGAGAGTACTGGCACCCTATGGTGACAAGCCTTATTCTTTAGTGAGCACCTTTGAGACACTCAGAGGCAAATATTTCTCGAGTTGATGGCAGCATGTAGAGCTGCATTAATTTTATTTATTGCTTGCTCCATCCCAGGAATGAAAGATCCATGTTTTGGCATACACTTGTATTTGATAACAGATCTCCAATGTAATGTAAGGTGAAACACTATAGCAGTGCTTGCTAGCAATCTGTAGAAACACATTATACTCACTTATTTAAAATATATAAGGTCTTCGGTTAAGTGCTTCCTTGTGTGTCAAGACCAAAACAAATGAATAAAACCAAAACAAACATTTAAAAAAACCCTAGCCCATCCCACAACCGTCTTGTTTTCGGTACCAGGGATTGAATTCATGACCTCACACTTGCCAGGCAGGCACTTAAGCCACTGAACTAAATCTTCGGCCCATCCTTCTTGTTTTCTACCTAGATGTCAACAGCAACTGCAGTTGTTGACAGTTGTGACCAGGGCTTTCTGAAGAGGTACAAATTGATGGTTTTAGGAATTTCTCAGAGAAGATCTGTCCTACACTGCCCATGTTGAGTATGATTAGGCCAAGGTAATGTTCTTTTCATTAATTTAATTATCTTTCCCTGAAAATGTGCTCTGGACTAATTTTTTCTTCTAGACAGAGTACCAAGGTCTACAAATGATGATGAAATAGATACTAGTGCTAAATGGTAATGATGAAATCACTACCCAGGAACTTCATTGACAGAGCAACAACTGATTAAAAAACAGTTGTCATCATGCCTGGATTAAGGGAAAACAATGAAGAAGGCAGTTGGTTCTGGATAAAATTACAGATTTCTGTTAAATATGGCATTTCCGACTTCTTACTTTCAGACCTTGATGTCTTCTATTTAGTATGTCTTCAAAGTGTGATTTCAAGAAAGGATAAGATAACTTATGCTAAAGTAAAAACGATTAAATAGTACAATTCCTGTAAGGTAAATAGGGATTTAAAACAAAAAGGTATTTCACTTCATTATCACTGAATCATTACAAAACATTTTGTAAAAATCAGTAGCACGTGGACACCATTAAGTCTTTCACCAAATACAGTGTTTTCTTGCAAATATTGATTTTCTCTGAGCAAAACAATCAGCATGATCTCAAGTCATCATGATCAGCACAACCCTTTCAAATTGTAGAAACAGGATAACTCAACCTATGCCAATTATTTGAATATTTCATAAAAATTAGTTTTAGACTTCCACAATCTTTTCCAGCATTGAGAATTGCATAGTATAATTAAATACAAAACTCACATTGGAAAAATAAGAAGTTATTTTTCTACTTTTGAATTTAATAGTTGTTGTTTTACATGTGATAAAAATTTAAGAGGGGACTGTGGCAGTGAGAGAAGTAAAGAAAAAGGAGCTTTCATTTGATGGATCCAACATGTCCGAAGATACTAAGATAATGTAAAGGAGAATCTTCAAGACCAAAGACATAAATAAGAGTCTTTCCATGAGATAAGTTGATGAGCAATTTATCCCATGCTCCCACAAGAGCGAGGTCTTCATGAGGAAACTTGTTTACAGAATTCTCTGTGAGATAAAAGTGACTCCGCTGGGTGTGGCAGCACACACCTACAAGCCCTCAGTCTGTGAGGCTGAAGCAAAAGGATCACAAATTTGAGCCCATCCTGGGCAATTTAGTGAGTTTGAGAGACTTTGTTTCAAAAAAAAAAAGTTTTAAAAGGGCCTAGGGATGTAACTCAGTCAAAGGCACCAAGTTTAATCTCTAGTACCAGAAAGCAAGAGAGAGGGGGAAAAGATCACTTGTTTTCTCCAGTTACTGATCTTTCAATAACACAATACTTTTCTGAGAGCTCACCTACTTCTATTGTTTAGATATCTAATCCTCAGGATGGACTGGCTACTCCATTTGGCATTCTTATGCTTAATTTGCACTCATCCAGCAGAATTATGTTGCTGTGGTCCTTTAGTTGACTGAAATATTCTGTGTTCTTCAAGGGATCATGTTTGTTAGATATATGAGTTAATCCTCCTTTAAATCTTTCATGCATTCATTTTCATCAAAATAATGAATGAATATCACTTTGATATTTGGAAGGTAAATACTACCTTGACTGATAAACCAGTATCACTCAAAATAGAAACACAGGGATACTGTATTGTTGGAACTTCTCAAGTAAATTGTTGTACCCTTTTTTGAGCACAATGTAAGATTCTTAAAAATTTGTTTAAATTTAGTTCTTGGTAAATCTTATTCATCAGGGAAGGGTACTTCTCATCTATGGTAAAAGAAATACCAATTTCAGGGCACAGTATATTTCCTTTAGGTGCAAAAACTCTTTGACACTAATCTGTGGCAAGTTTATAGTTGTCAATGATATTATGTCACATTAGAGATCTCTTCCTTTTGCAGGACAATCTACTTTGAGTCATCAAAGTTCTCATTCTCTGAAGTCTGACAGTTCTTTTGATAAAAGTACAGATGATTTCTGTTACATTTATAGGAATTCTGATGTGAACTGAACTCTTGTTGAATTCTAGCATTTTTTCCCACAAATACTTAGACTTTTGATATATCATTTCTTGGTGTTCCAGTATTTTAAAGTCATCGTTAAGTCCCTGATTTTGTCCTAGAACAATGACAGAGGAGGCAACAATTTCCACATATTCAGTGCCTAGAAACAAGGATTTTCATGATCTTGGGCTCTGGCTTTATCTTCCTCTTCAGGGATAATATGTACTGAGACAGCACCATGCTTGCTGCTGAATGTGTGCACTGGTGCTAGCCCCTTTGCTCTCTCTTAGTGTTGTTACCCAGTCTATGGATGGGCCCTTGCACTCTTCCCAACCACAAAAAGATGATGGTACTCAAATCTCTCAACTGTGGCCTCTCCTCCTGAGTAACGAAAGTACAAGGGTTGCTATGAAATCACTGGGCTTAGCTATCAAGAAGGTAGACAGCACCAACCAGGACACAGGCAGAGTAAGAGATAGATGCATTGGTAAGACTTCAGAGGAACGATATGTAAGTTTTGAAAGGATAAAGAATTCATGGTCAAAGAACATAATGAAGTCCCCTTTTGAAGTCAGTAAGGAGAACTCTGAGCATGTGTGCATGTGTGCGTGTGTATGTGTCTGTGGAAGTTTATGCTTGGTGTTTGTGTTGGTGGTAAGTTTGAGCTTGTTGATTTGGCTAATGAAATGGGTTGGGAGCAAAGGGGCTATAGAGAGTCACGTTATTCTCTGCTTGCCTTACTGAGGCTTTAGGCTCCACTGGACCACACTGATGGCAAGGGAAATCAGAAAAAAAATAATTAAGATTCAATTTTCTACTCCTAGGCTTGGTCACCTGAGTTTCAGGGTAAAAAGATGTCCCAAGGAGTTATTATCTATCTATCTATCTATCTATCTAATATTATATAGCTATATAACTAATTATCTCTATATATTTACTAACTATATATAATACCATATATGTGGTGTAAAGATGCATAGATTGCATAGTCTCATTTTTGTAAGTAGTTAAAATAAATTTTGTATTTCTGTTCCAAATCATAGGAAAGTTGGAAGGTGAATTAGCATTATATTCCAAATATTCTTGAATTTCTCTTCAAGTTTATATGCAAAATGCTGACAAAAGAATATATTAAAACATAATGTAGTTAAATGCAGTACTCAGACCAGTGTAGTGGCATTCAAATATATATATATGAGCTCCATGAACTGCACACAGGAGCCAAATATGTCACAGAATATGTTCACATATAGCAAAGGCCCTAGAAATGCTGGCAACACAGCTATTATCGTTATTTTTCTGTCTCTAAATATTTCATAAATCTGTTGAAATAAACACACTGAAAGGAAAAAAAAATCCCATTACCAAGGCCTGTCATTAATCTTGCCAAATGCATCATCCAATACTGGATGTCGTATTACGGTCCAAACTAGCAAGTAGAAACACGTTTCAGAAATGGTTTGGGAGTGAGTAATCAATTTCAACTTGTTGGATCCTAATGTGTTTTTGTGAATGATTGTAAATAAAGCAACTTACTGCAGGGGGTATTTCCTCCAAGTTTATAGACTGGTTAACAAGCTCTTGTTATTCTTGCATAAGGAAAAATGAGTGCTTACACTGCCAGGGAAAAGTTCTTTGTTTGACTTCAGAGTCCCTCTCAGATTTTACCATTTCTAAAGCCATTTTAATGATAAGAAAGATAAAATGATACCTGAGGAAACCGAGGTTTTCAAATGGAAAGGGACAGAAAATGTAGAAGTTCACAATAGTTCATTTCATTATGTATCTGGGAAATGACTAAGAATGTACTATATAAATGACAAAGCAAGATTTTTCAAGTAGTATATTCAGTATCCCAGTTTCTGGAGCAAAACATACTTTGGGAGATGACAAGGATTCCTTGCTCCTCCTACCCTGCACACCTCTCTTTCACATATGATATTATAATACACCATTAAATTACAAGAGAAGTTAAAATTCCAATTAAACAAATCACTTCTTTTCACTTTGTGTGCGTCTATTCGTTTTCTTCTTTGTCATAGCCCACATATACTTCTCCCTTTAATCAGTCAGCAAATACTTGCTGAGCACTGACAACACGCCTGCCATTGTTACAGGTCATAGGATACTGCAGTAAGCAAGAGATAAGAAGGCTTCCGTTCCCATTCCTTTGTGTCCTACATTCTAGGATAATTTCAATAGGAATTGAATACATTGAAAACATCAGGCCTTGGTAAATATTATGCTGGAACTAAAATATAGGCTAGTTGATCATAGCTTAAATCTAACTTGGGAATTCAGCATTTTCTTGTAACACTGGAGTGCCAGTTAATCTTAATTGTTGACATGACAGGATTAAGAGTCTCCTGGAGAGGTGACTGGCATGTGGCTCTATGCTCACCACAGGGTTAATGCACTAGTGCTCCTAACTGAATATATTGTCAGAAAGCAGGATCCGGTTAAAGAAGGCAGGTCCATGTGCCATGCCTTTGGAAAGTGTATTTCTCCCTGGCACTCTTCCCCTGAACTCTGCTTCCTGGCTATACCACCATGCCTTTCTGCCATCATGCTTTTTCCTTGAAGCCAGTCAACCAAGGCCTGAGACATTTCATAGCATGAAGCAAGTAAGCTAGCTCCTTCTTAAAATTGTGTGTTTCATATTTTGTCCCAGCAATGAAAAATCTGAATAATACAGTGATTCAACAAATTCGTATCTCTATTGCTACATAATTTCTACTAGATAACCAACAGGCATATATTTATTTATTTATATACAGTTAGTACTGAGCACTAACTTTGTGCTAAGCACTATTTTAGGGACTGTGGATATAGTTAACAAAGAAAGATCTCATGAAACTTTCTTGTACTATATAGCCTCAAGAATAAAGGATGATTAAAATAGTGTAAATAGAGTTTTAGCATTGTTTATTGCAAACAACTCAACTTTATCTTAGCATTATTTAACATGAGTGCAAATCTATTAATAAGTATGTACTTTCTTTAGTGTCACTAATGTTTTTATAGTCATTTTTTATCTGATTAGTACAAATTTTATATCTCATACATTGGTCTATATGATAAATTGGTTAGCTTAGAACATAATTGCTGTTGTTTTGGCTGGCTTTATAATATTTCATTGTGTTATTAGTTTGGCCTATTAAGCTTTCTGTTATTTTTGGTTATATGTTTCCTTAATGCTACCTGTTCCTAATTACACACACACAAATTTGGTGCCATTATACATAACACTATAATGTCTTTATCCCATTCCATCTCTGTGTCTCTATCAAAAGCAAGATAAGGGAAAGGAGAAAAGAAAGAAGGGAAAAGATTATATATCTGTGTATATATTTCTATATATATATCTGTATATATACAAGATACATAGCTATAATGCTAATCTCTGTTAGTTCATCAAAAAGAATAGTTTGTGCTTTCATTGTTTGATTATTTTTTCATGCCTAAATCTTCTAATCTGAACAACTACTTTGAAGATAACATAAGCAATATATTAACCAGTGTTAGTTTCCTATTATGTTGTTTTGAAATTCTGTATCATCATTTTTACTTTTTTGTTTTTAAAATAAAAAATAATAAAAAAGAAGTATGTATTGTTTAGAAAAATAAAGAAAATCCTATCCTGAATGTTGTCTTTGTTATTCATTTACATAGCTTAAAAATTTTGTCTGTTATTTGATATTTAGTTATACTTACTTTTATTTGAAAATGCAAACCATATTTTGTCATCTGGCATTTACTTTTTTGGCTCAATACAATGTCATTAAAATTCCTTTATGCTGTGAATGGCTGCTCTTCAGTCACTTTTCATACCTCTATAATATTTTATTATAGAGGTATACTGCAATTTATCCATTCCCTTGACTATAAGCATTTATATTATTTGCAATTTTGCTATGTGAGCAGTATTTTCTTCCAATGTGTGTGTTAAATCTTCTGTATATACATGCATTCATATCTCCTGTATCCATATATTATTGGAGAAGGATGTCCATATACTGGAATAGAATTGCTGGGTTATAGTGTATGTGCATGCTCAACTTTAAAACATAACACCAAGAAATTTTTATTTCCATCAGCAATTTATAAGAAATTACATTAATAATACATGTGGTAATAGCAGACTTATTTTTTTGCCAGTTAATTATGTGTTAAATGGCTTCTCCATGCTAGTCTTTATTTATATTTATTACATTTATATTTATTACAAGAGAGAGGTGCATATTTTTAGATGTTTTTAGCCACTCTAGGTTTTGTGATCAACCTTTTGTCATTTCTATTATCTTTTTTTGTTATTTATTTATACATCTTAACATGAAGTTTCTGATCATTTTTCAGTTGTGTGTGTGCACTAAATATCTTTTCCATACTGTAACTTGCTTTTTCAGTTTTCTTTAAAACATCTTTTGATCAACCCAGGTTTCTTAACCCCATTCTTTTTTTCATTAATTTTTGTTTGATGTTTGTTATTTTCACTGATTTTAGAATTGGTCCACTTTTGCTGTTTTAGGACCTTGAGATGCATAAGTAGGTTGTTTATTATTTAGATCGTTGTGTTTCTCTACTTACAACTAAACTGTCTTCTTAGAACTATTTTTGACGTAGGAAAAATGCTAGGTGTCAGGCTGAGTTCGTGTTCTCTGAAGTAGAAGAATGAATTCTAAGGAACAACGGAGGTTAAGAGTAGGGAAATTTATTTAGAAATGGAATGGAGACTAGGAATAGCTCTTGAGAGACAGGAGGGGTTCCAAATGCATTGTCCCTTAATGCCATTCTAATTTTATTAATTTTTAACTGTTAGCGCTTTATGCCTCTTCATTAACCCCTTCCCTACTCTGAGAGCCAGGGAAAAGTTCATCTTTATCTTATTACATGTCTGAATGCTTTTATTTTGACATGAAGATCTTAAACTCTGTGCAGTTTCTGCTGGTGCAGTGTGCATGGTAGGGGTGCATTCTAATGTCTATTTGCTGAACAGTCTCTCCTTTTCAAAGTAATCTGCGATGCTACCTTTGACCTATCTACATGGTACTTATCTGTGGATCTCTTTTGATGCTATCACGTTTGAGTATTGCCTTCTCAATTCTTATATTTGGGAAGTGAGTTTATATGGGTCAATTATACTATTAATATATTTAAACAATAGGTTATAGAGAATCATGCATTGACTAGTGATGAAAGCATGTCATGAATTAAAGATTACGACTAGTCTAAAGCTGTTACCCTGAGGTCCATCAAAGAGATAAAATAAATAAATAATGTTACAAAGAACAGTATTGTACACGTTTCTTTTCTCTATTTCCTGAGGACAAATTCTCAGCAGTCAAATGACGGAGCCAGTAGGCATAAAGGACCTCTAAAGGTTTCAGACATACAGCTTAAATGCTTTCCAAAACGACACACGCATTAATTCTTTGTGGCAAAGGGTTGGGAAGGTGAAGGCAGAGTTTTGCTCCTGAGGCACTTAGAATTCTTTTTCCTCTTTGCTGGGGCTACCTTCCTCACCACTTCCTCACGCCAATGGCTTTGTTTTATGCCACTAGGAGGCAGTATATTTCTTTTTCGGACTTCCCACAGAACTGCTGCCAGCTGGATTGGAGGAACAATAAATCGTCCTCTGTGCATCAGATTAGGCTCTTTCTTCATTTTTATCGCTAACGGGCACATGCTGGATACTTTTCTTTTACCCACATACATTCATGGTTTGCTCCGTTGGTTCATGTGTTGTATCAATTTCCTCAATAAGACCTTCCATTACCACCCATCCTTCCTTTTTTTCTCTCCGTGTTCCTTCGCTGCTTTGTTTCTTCATATTTATTTTTACTACTTTTCTGTCCTCCAAGAGAATTTGGAGCTTAGGTATTTTTTTTTTTACAGATATATTCTTAAAAGGCACAGAAATGCTTTAAACATGGGAGGTGCATTGCAAATATTAGTGAATAAGATTATGAACAAGTACTTGGTAGTTGCTCAATATGTGTTGAGTGAATGAAGGAAGCCCAAATTCTAAGGGACCCAGGTTATACTCTACATTTTCTGGCATCTGTGTCACTGGAGGTCCACGAGTCACTGAAAACTTGCTTAGTCGTACTGGCATTGCTGGCTGGAAGACAAAATTATTTTCAGAGTCAATCTTTTTAAATAAAACTATAATTTGACATTGCATTGATGCACTGAATTTTTAATCTATGTGGCTTAGGGGAAATCTGAAATTGAAAATGTCCTTCTCTGTGTAGAAGTATTAGTTGTTATTAAACAGAAGCTCTATACTTTATGTTTAATGCCAATTTATAACTGACTTGCTCTCTCTGTTCTTGTCACCAACTCAGATCACTGGGAGAATTGAGAAGGTTATCATTACCTCAAAATCCCTTGACAAATAAAAGATACACTATAGTAACAGATCATTGACCCTTATTTTTAAGATTATAGGGATAGGTTTATCAATATATGGTCACTACAGAGTAGACCCAAATTAAATATCAACATCAAATGAAAAAATAAACTTTTACACAAATCTCAATATCGTAGAGGCTGTATGTGGTAAAATTTGTGTGCTGTGTCTGAAATGTATGAGGAAAGCTTTGCTATACTCACTTTGAGGCATGGTGTGTGGTTCTGATGTAGTCACATCTATGAGGACCACTGGAGACGTAGCTGGATATCCTATATTGAAAGTAAAATTCACAAATTATAGATATTTATGTCTTTATGATAAACTATGTTGCTAGATTCAACAAGAGCATGAACTATTAGGAGGATCTCATTGGAAATAGTCTAATATCCTCATTTTATAAATAATAAAACTGAATTCATCACATGCTTTTACCCTCGTCTTTTTGCTACTACAACACAGTTCTCCTAAGTAAAAATGTATAATATTTTCACTTTCAAAAGATATTGCCTCCATCTTCATTGTCTCCAGTTCTGTTCTCATGCTGAGCAAACAGCAACAAAATTTCTGTTCTCATAGAATTTACATTAAAGTGAATTTCGTAATAGTAGAAAATATTTTTTGTATACTAAATGTGGTTTCATATTTATTTCAATTCTCATCTTGCAAAGTCATCTGTATGCTTATAATCAATCATTTTTTTATTCTCTTTCTCATTTTATCATCTCTCAAAATGAAAGACTGCTTCACATTCTGTTGAAAATACCTCTGGAGTGAAACATGGTAGATTAATGAAGAGGAAAAACACCTAACCACATTCTATTGAAATCGTGTTTATGTCTCTTTGAAAGACAAATTTTTAATATATTTAATGATATGTATTTCCCTTTTGTTTTAAAACATATTCAAGTTGGCTTACATAAATATGCAATATAAGAAGATAAAACATAGTAAATAGAAAGCAAAACTGAGGAGAAAAGAAAATATAACTAGAGAAACATATCTTGAGTCAGTGAAAGCTTGAATTGCCATAGTACAGAAAATGCAAATTTTGATGTTCCTTACTCTATGTGGCCTCATATTTGATCTGAACTTTCTAGTAGAAAGTGCTAGGAAATAGTATGTGTTAGATGATTGATGGCCATCAGAAGATAAAATAAATTCAATTTTCAGGATAAACAGTTATTCTTTTCAGTGCAATTTAAAATAAATTTTCCTCTAGGTCTTTAAAAAGGAATGTTATATAATATGTACATTAGCATACCCTTATAGTATGATAGACAATAGGCTTATTTGTCAGTTCTGTGTTCTAAATATTATTCCTTTGCTTGAGGAACAATTGGAAAAATATTTTTCCCAGTCTATATGTTGTCTTTTCACTCTGTTGGTGATTTTTTTTTGCTGCAAAAAAGCTTTTTAATAAAATATGATCCCAGTTGTTGATTTTTTGTGATATTTCCTAGAGATCAGGGTTTTGTTCATGGTCTTTGCTTATATCTATGTCTTCAAGACTTTTATCTATTCTGTCTTCCAGCAGATTTAGTGTTTCTGCTTTAATATTTAGATATTTGATTAATAGACTGTTTTATCCTAAAACTTTTGTCAATGGTGATTATTGTCCCAGCTTCCCGGTTACTAGAATTTTGGAGAAGAACATGCCTTAAGTAGAGAGAATATGGATAATAACCTCCAAAATACATATGTCTATTAAAAATAAATTGACATTGTTTTATGCATCTAAAAGTAGTACATATCCAGAGATGATCATAATAATCATTTCTGCAATGGAGTCTACCAAAGAGATACTTACTACACCATAGCTCTATGAAGACAGTTAAATATAGGAAGGTATACTACAGGCTGCTGCGTAAGATGCCGTAAGCATAGTTTACATGGGCAGCAGTCAATGTCAGGATGGGAAAAACACACTTAAAAAGGCAATATATGAATACTGATATTCATAGCTTCATTTGCCCAGAAAATACGTATTGATCATCAGTTATATCTAGAGTTGAGGATAAAGTGGAGAGCAAGAAAATATTTTCCTCTGATGTCATGAAATTTACATTTTAGTGAGAGTAATGGTCAGTGCGGCAGACTACTAGCTGATCTCCAAACGTACTCTACTGCTGGCATAGATAAATTACGTTTCCTAGCCTCTCATGCAGTTAGATGTCATGGGCTGTGTCCTATTCAGTGGAATTTGAGTAGGGGTGATAACTGTCATTTCAAGGCCTAGATCTTAAAAAACCTTTTGCCTATTATCTTTCAAGGTCTTTTGACTAGTACTATGCAGATATTACTATGCAGGGTGGCTGAGAAGTCACCTAAGGATGACAGAACTGTTGGAAGTCAGTTCCTGAATGATCTGCATGGCCAGAGCACATAGCCACTGATTTAATCTTTTGGTTGGTTCTTTCCTTAATAAACTTATAAATAAACCTATAATGAAAAATGAATGAAATGAACTGTACCTTCAAATAGTAGAGCCATAACCGCAATACAAGGTGATAAGTGTTGTGGTAGAGAAATTCAGTGCATAATGGTTTTCTAGAGAAGGGAAATATAGCCAAGATGTGGCACTCAGAGAAGATTTTCTGCAGGAAGTGCCTTGTCAGCCATAGCATGAGACAAGAGTGAAGGGGAAGGGTGCAGGGTGCAGGGGAGAGAGCGAGAGCAAGAAGCAAGAAAGCAATGGTAACAAAGAGTTCAAAGAGAACTGAAATATTTTGGAGTGTTTGAATCATTCTGTGCAACATTAATAGATGAGTGAGGATGAGAAATAGGGAAACCAAAGACCTCATATTTGGCAGGTCTTTATAAGATATTGTAACCCAAGGGTAAGAAAATGGTGGCTGCTCAGAAGCCATGGGAATGAAAAGAGTAGGGAAGTTTAAGAGCCACTTAACATGAGGACTCAACAAGGTTGGGAGAATGATTTGGTACGGGAAATAAGAAAAAAAAAAGCCGAAATGATTCCCAGTTTTCTGACCTGAGAGCTTTGCAGATTATGATATCATTAATTGAGAAAATAAACAGAGGAAAAGTAATTCTGCAAGTTGCTAGAGGGAATGAAGATGAACTAAATTTTGGACAGATTAATTTTGAGCACATATGAACATTCAATTCCAGCAGAAGGCTGACCATGTGAATGAAAAGAATTGGGTGTAGGATGAAACAGTGGGGAACACTTCCATGTAGATGACTTGCAGAAGAAAAGTAGATGGAAAAGGGGAATTCTGAGAAGCAGGAAGAAAGTCATGGGTGTACAGTATTATAGAAACCAGGGTGACTGATGGAATCCAGATACAGGACCAGCCAGTCTAACTTAACAAATACTTGCTAGTGAAAGCTGTGTTAGTGGAGGAATCTGGGACAATAGAATCAAATGTTGCCAAAGGTCTATCACAGAATCTATAAAATGGGCCATCTGCAGTTCAGTTTAGGTATTGATAATACAAACATATCCTAAGCTAAGAATAAGTGACTGAATCTCCTAAGTCAGTTCCCTAATTGTCCCATTTCCTTTGGTACTTTCACAAGAATGTTGATCTCAGGTAGCCAATTCCTCTTTCCTAAAACTGCTCCAAGTCAAGAGATGGGTGGAGAGGGGAGAGAGAGAAGAAACAGAGGATGAAAAGGGAATTAAGATGTGTTATGTACATGTACCAACTTCCCATAAGGAATGTAAACATTGTGTACTCCAAACATGTACTAATAAGCAAAAAGCTAATAGCAGGGGTGAAAACAGTGACAATTTGCTGGTTGCTTTACAGTGTGGTTGTAGCTTCTCACTGACAGAATTGCATTCAGTTCTCTCTTTCAATTCTCTTTCTGATACCTCTTTGAGCCACCAGTAACAGATTATTGTTCAGTAATTATAACTGCTAGCTCATGGCCTCATATTACTCATCAAAGTGTCGGTATAAAAAGTGCATGTCTACCTTCCTGTAGAATATGCCGTGTATTTGTACATTAAGCATAGTTTGCCTTGAACTGAGAATGGAAGTCACTTTACTGTAGGGTCACTCTCACAGAATAGAGCACAGGGAATTCTCCACAGCCCACAGTGGTGATAACTTACTAGCCCATATGCTGGGAGAAGTCACCCATGGTTTACTTGGTGTAAGAATGTTTCTGGGCTCAAACTCACCCTTTAGAGGAAAACTTGGGGTTAAAATCTCCGCCTTGAGAGTAATTGTGCTTATGTATGACTGGTTGCTAAAAACCTAGGCACGAAAGATCATAGAGTGTATTTGAATTCTATTTTTGTCATTGAGATGACTTCATCTTTGTCTCTCTCTTCAATGATTTCTTTTGTACTTTCTTTGAAAACTGTGTATCACTGTGCATTTTTAAGTTACCCTATATTCTTTTGGGGACACAACAAAGTACAAAATGCATAGCAGAAAATAAAAACCTAGCTACAAGTAATCTTTGGACACTGCAAGATACTGAAGGACCTGTGGTGTTCTGCCTAATAGAAAAATACATTTTTTTCTTTCTCCCTCTTATCCTTGCTCTCGTTCTAAGAACTGAACTCCAACTTAGAGACTTAGTAAGTGAATGCAAAGGAATGATTTAAGCAGTGGTGATGTGATGAAAATGCTCATGATGACAAAGACCAACTATGAAATAAAGACCAGAAAACTGTATTTGTAGATTATAAACTATTGTTCTTAGAAAACTCAGGTTAGTACATGACCTCCAGCAGGTTTTCAAAAGCTCTCTGCCCTGCCAGCACCCATCTCCCACACTAGGTGCTGACTAGTGCCGTGGGATTTAAATTTCGTAGGTATCACTGGAGTCCTGAGGAAGTTCGACTTGATTATTTATCATGCAGATGTAGAAGGTCAGAGTTGAAACAATTTAGGAAAGTATTTCTCAAAGTAAGCCCACTGCTATCCATACCACTTTACAACATGGTTAGGATTTCTTCACATTTCCTGACAGACCTATAATATTCTATACACAATTATCTCTTGCATCTTTTGCATATGTTATTTTCTCAACCAACTTTTGGGAGCCTGTTTCTCCTAGGCAGTGTGCTTGGCACTGGGGATATTACTTCCCTGCAGTTTAAGTTCATGGATGAGATACGCATCAAATAGAGAATCAAATAAATAAATCTCAGTGCAGGAACACATGAATTTCTGAGGTATATAGCAGGAGAATAGTGCCTGAGGTAGGGACAGGAGCATGTAGAAAGAAGGCACAGCAAGTACAAAGGCCCTGCATGTGGTTTTACACATTATGAATAGTAATGGTAATAACTGACATGTGTCCATTCTATAGCTGGACTTTTATAAGTCCTTTGTCATGTATGTTCTGAGCATTGAGTGAACTGGGTGTCATAATACCTATCTACAATATCAGTTTCTACAATATCAGTTTCAGCAGGAGAAAGGGATCAAAAAGCTCCATGCTGGTGATAGTAACACTTATTTGTCAAGGTTTTGTGCTTGGTTTAGTTAGTTAGTTAGTTAGTTAAGTTTATTAAGACAGAATCTTGCTAAGTTGTTCAGGCTAACCTTGAACTATGTAGCCCAGTTTGGCCTTGAACTGGCAGCAATTCTCTTGCCTCAGTCCTCCAGTTGTGGAGATTATTGGCGTGCACCAAGGCATCTAGCTGGTTAAACCCCTTTCCAGAACCTGACCTAGAGATTGTATAGCTATAGGAAATCATGTCTGACTATCTCTTGATACTAACTAGAACATTTTAAAAGAACTCTATGTGGATTTTTCTTAGCCACATTTTTTGAAAGATCCATATTGATCATATTTCTCAGTATGTAAATGAGACATCTTGCTTTGTGTCTGTTCTGTTTCAAGGTTAAATTTATAGTGCAGAGCGCTGTAAAACCTCTTTAATATTCAGCAGTTGATTTTACTTTATGACATACTACATGGGGAAAAATATACCAAACCTGGAGCTAGAGCATTCTTTACTTTGCTTTCTGGTTGCTTAAATGTTAAAATTTAAATTTTGCAAGTATCCAGATATACATCATTAGGAAACTTGTTTCCAGGAAGGAAGAACGGATTTAGAAATAAACACTACTTCACACATAATGTCCTGATTACAATAGTTCAGATACTGCCATAAGGTTAGATGAGGTTTGAAACCTTCCTAGCCCATGTCTAATGTAAGTCTGGAAAAAATTTCTCACTAAAATTAAAAATCACTCCTTTATGTTATCACTGGAAATTTAATTGTCAGAAGATAGCTTCAGCCAGTTCTGAGGTGAATGGAGGAGACAGAAACATGTTCTCTAAGAGCTAATTCTAGTTGGCTATGTGACATCTCACGCACAGCCTAGTTTCCGGGCTCCTGCGCCCACCCATCTCCCCAGGGACTGACCATCTGACTGCTGGAGATGGGAAGGCAAAGAAATGCTAGCAATTCAAATGTTGCTTAACTTTCTGGAACTTCTGGAATCTTTACAAACAGTTTAGGTTCTAAAGATAATTTAGTATGAATCTAGTATGTGCCAAATAAAAGTGATGAGTGAGGATTTGTTATGTGGAGGATAAAGGAAATAACGAGAACTTTTTTTTTTTATTTTAAAGAGAAAAAACAAAACAAAACAAAGCAGATCACAACAGAACAATGAAAGCAACACAGGACTTCAAAACAAGACAACAGGATTTCAACAGTGGCTACCATAATGTCTCTTGTTTCCTTCAAAATAGTTGTCTGTACCTTCACACACAATAATATCAAGCATTATAAAATAATATAAAACCAATGTACAGAATAAAATTGCATTATAAGCCTTCAAAACCAGATAACAGGAAATGAACAATGCTTACTATAATCTCATTTTTTTTAAAACAGTTGTCCATAACATCACACATAATAAAATCAAATAAAACACAACAGAATAAAACCAATCAAAACAAAAGACTAAAAGCATTATAGGACTTCAAAACAAGATGATAGGAAATCAGCAATGGCTACCTTAATGTTTCATTTTCTTCAAAATAGCTGTTCATACCATCACACGTAATAAAATCAAACAAAACAAAACAGAATAAAGCCAATTAAACAAATGACCTCAAAACAAGATAATAGGAAACCAATCATGATTACTGTAAAACATACCATTATTAGTGGGAACATTTAATTTTTAAACATTTTTGTTAGCCAATTGTTTACCCATCCAAGTTATTAAAAAATATAAACAAAGGCCTGGGTTTATTTTGAGATTAAGTTTGCTCACTGGACTCTTTTTTTGGTCCTGAATTCCTTCTCAGCCTATATATCCAGTGGTCAAAGCCTTATCACTGCTCATTATGCATTTTCTCATTTGATAATCATAATAAACGTATGAACTAGGTAATATTACTTCTATATTTTTAAAATGAGTAAGTAGTATTAGAAGGAATGGCTCAGATAACAGAACTGGTAGAAGGCAAAGACAAGAACTGACGCTAAAGACAGTATCCATTCTAATCTAGTAGCCTACAGAGTTAGTCGGTCACAGAAAACCTTACCAGAACCAGGGCTGGACTATGAAAAACCTGTTCCTGGCTGCCAGCATACAACCACCCAGACCAGAAGCCTTTGGTACATCTGTCTGGGCCTGCCTCCCTTCATCACCGCTCAGCTTCCTTTCATAAGACTACTAGCATTTGAGTCTTACAGGGATGCCTTTTTTTTAGAAGGATTTCCTCTGCTCTCTCTTTTGTTAATCTCTTCAACTTTTGTACTTAAAATATCCTTTATTAAAGAACTACATACCAAGTTAAGACTTATTGATAACCAAGTATTACTGCTGTTCTGGGTGTTGACTTGTAGAATAGATAAATCAGACCTCCCCTCCTGCCCTCTCCCCGCCTTTCCCCCTGCCCCTCCTCCTCCCCCCAAACTAAACTTCATTCTCATTGTATTTACTTTCTTGTGGAGGGAGGAAACCAGATAAATTATAAAGGATATTAAAAGGTGCTACAAAAAAATGCAGCAAGGAAAATGGACAGGGAGTGTAGTGTGTGTGTGGGTAGTGGGACAGTGTGATTTTATTTATTTTATTTTATTTTATTTATTTAGGAAAGAGAAAAGTCAGCAAAGAAAAACAAAAAGCAAAAGGCATAAACAAAAACAAACTCAAAACAATATCAATACAGGTTTTCACAACAGAACAAAAGAAATTTAACTATGGTTGTTATATTGCATATTTTTCTTTTTTTTCAAAGAAATAAAAGAAAATTAAAGAAAATGGAAAAGCAGAAAAGAATAGAAAATACCGAATTCAAGGAATTCAAAGGAAAAAAATCTCATTGTAGAATCATTGGTTGATACATTACTCATTGTCGTCTCAAAAAATAGTTGCCAATGTTACAAAATCAAAGCATAAATAGTGGCTAGACACCCAAACATTGACAGCATAAATCCTTCTGTTCAATGTTCGAACAGAAATTCAGTAATACGGTCAACTGTCTTACACACTATACATTTTTTTTTTAATTTTAAAGAGAATAAAACAAAAGAGGGCAGAACAAAGCAGATCAGAACAGAACAACATAAGCAACGCAACACTTTACAACAAGACAACCGGACATTAACAGTAGCTGTCAAAATATCTCTTTCTCTGCTGTAGTTGACCATAGTTTCAAATACAATAATATCAAACATAATACAATAGTATAAAACCATTCAAGAGAATGAAAGAATTACAGGACATTCTGAACCAAATAACTATGATCAATAGCTACTATAATATCTCATTTTCAATAAAAAGATTTGTTTATAATATCACATATATAAAAATGCCAGTAAGACTCAACATGATAGAACCGATGGTAATAGCAGAGTAGAAGCATGGTAGGACTTCTAAGGAAGATGATATTAACTCATCAATAGCTGCCATAATGTTTTGTTTTCTTCAAATCAGCTGTTCATACCATCACACATGATAAAGTCAAACAAAACAGAATAAAACCATTCCAACTGATGAATGAAAACATTGAAAGGCTTCAAAGCAATGATGTGGGGAATCATGATTACCATAAAATCTTATATACTCTTATCAACTCTCATACTAGGGAGACTATACGGTATTTACACATGTGAGTTTGGTTTATTTCGCTTATGAGTATGGTCTCAAGTCGTGTCCATTTATTTATAAATATCTCAGTGTGATCATTCTTTATAGCTGAGTAGTACTCCATTGTATAAAAATACCACAGCTTTTTAATTCATTCCTCAGTTGATGGGCACTTAGGTTGTTTCCAAGATCTGGCTATTACAAATTGTGCTGCTATAAACATGGGTGCACATATATCACTGTGGTATGATGTTTTCAGTTCTTCTGGGAATATGCCTAGAACACACTATACATTTTGTTATACTCTTTACAGTACTCCCCTTTTACTTTCACAATATCTATCTAACTCTTTGGATCCCAGTATTGGGTCAGTTGTTACTTTTTTACACTAGAGAGATAAAGTGATATTTACTCATGTGAGTCCTGTTTATTTCACTAATGAGGATATTTTTAAGTTGGCTCCATTTACCTATAAAGGCCACAAGATCATCATTTTTTATGACTGAGTAGTATTCAATTGCATACAAATACCACATTTTTTTCATCCACTCTGCAGTTGATGGGCATTTTGGTTGTTTCCAAGATTTAGCTATCACAAATTGTGCTGCTATGAACATAGGTGAACTCATATCTCTGTGACTTAACATTTTCAATTTTTCTGGGAAAACACCCAGGAGGGGAATAGCTGGATTGAATGGAATTTCCAATCCTAGTTTTTTGAGGAATCTCCATACTAATTTTCACAGTTGTTGCACCAGTCTGCACTCCCACCAACTTTTTCCTTGCATCCTCACCAACATATGTTATCAGTTGTTTTCTTGAAGGCAGCCATTCTTTCTGGGGTGAGATGAAATCTCAATGCTGTTTTAATTTGCATTTCTTGAATGACCAGTGATGGTGAGCAATTCTTCATGTATTTATTTGACCTTTGTATATCTTTATCTGAGAACTGTGTGTTCATCTTCAATGCCAATTTTTGGAGAGGGTCTTTGAATTTGGGGGCTTGATGTTTTTTAGTTCTTTATATGTTTTGGATATAAGTCCTTCGTCTGAGGGATTGTTGGCTAAGATTCTTTCCCATTCTACGGGTTTTCATTTCACTTTGTTGGTGATTTCTTTTGAAGTGCAAAAACTTTTTAGTAATATGAGATCCCAGTTGTTGAGTCTTTGAAGTATTTCCCATGCGGTTTGCATTTCATTCATGATTTCTCTTCCTACCCCTATGTCTCCAATGTTTTTATCTACTTTGTCTTCCAGTAGATTTAGTGTTTCTGTTTTAATATTTAGATCCTTGATCCATTTTGACTTAAGTTTAGTGTATGGTGATAGGCATGGGTCTATTTTCAGTCTTCAGCATGTGGAAAGCCAATTTTTCCAACACCATTTATTAAATAGGCTATCTTTTTTTCAGTGAACACGTTTAGCCCCTTTGTCAAATATAAGGTGGCTGAGTGTCTTTGTAGTAGTGTTTGCATCTTCTAATCTGTTCCATTGATCCTCAGGTCTATTTCTTTGCCAGTACCATGCTGATTTTATGACTGTGGCTTTGTAGTATAGTTTCAAATCAGGAATTGAGATGCCTCCTGTCTTGCCTTTGTTGTTCAGAAATGCCTTTGATATTCTAGGTTTCTTCTGTTTCCAAATGAATTTTCTCTAGATCTGTGAGGTATGTCAATGGTATTTTGATTGGGATTGTGTTAAATCTGTATAACAGTTTTGGGAGTATGATCATTTTCACAATGTTGGTTCTTCCTAGCAAAGAGCAAAGAATATCCTTCCATTTTCTAATATCTTCTTCAATCTCCTTTTTTAGCGTAGTATAATTTACAGCATATAGGTCTTTTACATTCTTATGTTGACTCCTAAGTATCTCATTTTTTATATGCTATTGTGAAAGGTGATATTTGCATAATTTCTTCTCAGTGAATTGTTTGTGTACAAGAATGCTATTGATTTTTGAGTGTTGACTTTGTATCAGCTACACTGTTGAATTTGTTTATTACCTCTAGTAGTGTTTTAATGGAGTTTTTTGGGTCTTCTATATAGAGGATCATGTCATCTGCAAATAGTGATAATTTAACTTCTTCTTTTCCTATTTTT
>PVJX010019030.1:0-35518 GCA_004027295.1 Dolichotis patagonum
CAAGTGGCGATTTCTTACTGTTTTTGTTTTGTTTTGTTGTTGTTCTTGTGGTTCTTTTATTTTTTGCCTTTGGAATTCTGTATTGTTGCTACCCTTTTTCTGTTTTGTTTGTTTTCTTTTTTGTTTTTTCTCTTTAAATAAAATTTAAAAAAAAGTCAGGAAAAGATTTTTATGAGACTGATATACAAAATATCTTCTCAGATCTGGAGTGAAGAAGAGAACAACACATTCAACACACATTCTTAAAATAAGATATTCAACAACACATTCTTAAAATAATAGGTAAGAGAAGAAATCCAAAGGGAAATTTAAAAATACTGAGAAACAAAAATAACACAATATATCAATGTTTGTAGGTTGGAATGAAAGCAATGATCAGAGGAAATTTATAGTTGTAAATAACCACAGTGAAAAAGAATAGCTGAGAATGTAATTCAGTGGTGAAGCACTTGCCTAGTACACATGAAGGCCCTGGATTCAATCCCTAGTACTGCAAAAAAAGAAAAGAAAAAAGAGAAAGAGAAAGAAAAAGAAAGAAGAGAATCAAAAGGAGACGAAAAAGGATCTCCAACCAAGAACCTAAACTTTATACCTACAGAATTAAGAAAAAAGGTATGCTAAAGCCAACAGAATAAAACGAATAACAGAACAAAACAAAGTAGAAAACAGGAAAACAACAGGAAAAAATTAATGAACCCAGGTATACTAGTGAGTGCCTATACTCCCTGCTACTAGCAAGCAGAGCAAGTATTGTTTGAGCTAAGAAATCAAAGGTCAGCCTGGGCAATGTAGTGAGATGGTGTTTCAAAACACACACACACACACACACACACACACACGGAAAATAAAACCCTTCACATACAATGACACTAAAAGCTGATTTTTGAAAAGATCAACAAAGTACTTCAGCTACTTATGAAGAAAAAAAGAACACAAATAACTATAAACAAAAATAAAATATAGAGTATTATCAACATTACAAATCTAAAAAGAAAAAGAAAAAATTACAAATTAAAAGAATTATGAGACTACTATGAACAAATCTATCCCAACAAATCAGGTAATCTAAGGAAAAATGGACAAATTTTTCAAAATTCAGATTGGCACACATCCGTAATCCTAACAGTCTGGAGCTGAGCAGGACAATTGAGAATCTGAGCTCAGCCTGGACAATTTAGCAAGACCCTGTCTAAAAATAAAATAATCAAAAAGGACTGGGGGTGTAGCTCAGTGTGAAAGTCCTGGGTTCAATCTCCAGGACAGAAGAGGTTAAAGGGAGAAGGAAGAGACAGGGGAAAAAAGAGATTGACTCACTAATTAACCCCACTCCCAGCAAACAGACACACACAGTCCTGTACCAGATGATTTCATCAATGAATTTTATTAAACCTTTAGGGAACAATTTTTTCGGTCCTTCTGAAACTCTTAAAAAAAAAAGAGGATGAAATACTTTTTAACATATTTTATGAGGTAGCAGTACTCCGATAGCAAAGATAAATGCATCATAAGTAAAGAAAATTACAGATTAACATTCCTTATGAATATAGATGGAAAAACAATCAACAAAACATTAATAAAATCCCATCCATAGGCCCAGTTTGGTGGCACACACCTGTAATCCCAGCACTTGGGAGGCTGAGGCAGGAGGATTGCCATAAATTCAAGGCCAGTTTGGGCTACATAGTGAGTCACACTTAACTGCATAGCAAGACCACATCTAAAAAAAAAATCCCCATCCAGAAGCATATAGTAAAATAATTCAGGATCAATGGGATTCATACTAGTAAGGTTCGGCATAAAATAAATCAATTTAATACATCACAGTAATGGAATAAAGAGGAGCAACCAAATTGATTCGGAATAGGTATGTGAAAGAATCCAGCATCATTTCATGATTATCATCTCTTACAAAATTAAAAATAGAGGCAAAATTCCTAAACATGATAAAAGAATCTTGAAAAACATTACACGATGGTATTACACTTAAGATCATTTAAAATCAAAAGTTTCCCCTGTATTAACAGATATTAGATAAGCAAAAGAAATTAAAAGCACCCAAATTAAAATAGAAGACATAAAATGATCTATATTCACAAAGAACATGTAGAAAACCCTAAAGGTTCGGCAGGAGAACTACTGGAGCTAGAAACCAAAATTGGCAAAGTTCCAGGGCACGAGACCACACAAAAATCAGCTGTTGCTATACAACAGCAATGAACAATATGAGAAAAAAATCAAGAAAACAATTCCAATTAAAATATTGTTTAAATGAATTAAATATGCTAAAACTAGACAGCCGAGAGATTAATGAAGATGTAATTAATGACAAGATGTACCATGCTCATAGACAGGAAGACAAAATCGTTACATTGCCAACAATGTTTAAAGCAACCCACAGATTCAACACAATCCCTATTCCCAAAGCCTTTTCCAAAGAAATGGAAGGCCCATCCTCAAATTCATATCAAAGTACAAAACACCCCAAACAGCCAAGGCAACCTTATGACTCCAAAACTTGCTATAAAGCTAGCTACATAACTAAAATATGATGCTAGCAAAAGGGCATGCAGATTACTAAACTACTGACAGCCCAGAAAGTACATATTTTTTTCCAGTGGATTTGAAGGGTGCCAAGACCATTCAACTGGCAAAGAAAATGATCTTTGCAACAGGTGATGTTGGGAAAACTGGCTATTAATATGGAGAAGCATGAAGTTGAGTAGTGCTAATAATGATGATTACATAACATTGTGAGTGAATTTAATGCCACTGAACTTATTAAAAGAAATGATTAAATTGAAAAACATCATTTTGGAGATAATAAACAGTTCCTCCCAAGAAAGATTTTAAAAGGTCAAGTGAACATTTGGATTGGCAAGGAAAGAAAAAGGGCTCTAAAACGATACTCATATTTTCTGGTCGGGGACCGGGGATTTAGCTCAGCAGGCTCAAAGCGCTTGCCTCGTAAGCGCGAGGTCGTGTGTTGGATCCCTGGTACCAAATAAAAAGTTTTTTCCTGGTCGGGTGCAATGCGTGGACAGTGCCGTACATCAACACCAGAAGTACTGTATAGAAGACGAGCGGAAATTTGGAGACGAACCTGAAATAATTAGGAGGTACACTAACATTGGGACAACCAATTGAAGATCTCTGGAAAGATACCTGGGCTAGTAATAATAGTGAGTAGTGAATGGTCAGCACATTGTAGGTAAGGCAGGGATGCTACGGAAAAGCAGGCAATTGTCCCAGGAATACGTAGAGAGGAGGAAGAATCCTGATGCAATACCCTTACCAAATGCCAACACCTTTAAGGAAGGGGCATAAACCGCTTTCTGCGTTCTTGGCTCCCGCGAGGCAGTCCACATCCCTAGGCGGGAGGGACTCACCAAGGTTTAAGCGCGGAAGGACCCTTCAGGCTCAGGCAGACAGCTGACGGTGGCGGCCAGGCTCCAGAAGAGACACCCAGAAGAGAGCCTGGGTCAGCGGATCCTAGAGAAGCGAACTGGGCCGGAGCCGCCGAGGCCAACTAGCCACCGCGCCTGAGAATAGCTATCACAGACGCCAGCGGCAGGCGGCACTGGCAGGTTGCCCGCGCACCGCCCACTACGTGAAAAGTTCCTCTCCGGGCCCCCGTCGTCCTCCGAGCATTCCGATTGGTGGAGATGACCATGGGACCTGGAAGTTGTCTTTGTCCGGCCAGGGCTGCCCTTCCGGTTCCGTTGGGTCCCCCTTTGGCTCAGGTTCCCTGCCCCTCCCCCTTCCCGGAGCCCCGAGGGGCCGGAGCTCCTGGCGGTGCCGGATCCTGACGGCGGCCTTCCCCCGGGTCTGTAAGTGTGGAGGCGGCCGGAGCGCCGGGATGGGGTGCGGGTTCTCTGAAAATAGAGCCCCCTTGGGGCCCTACTTGGGCCGGGAACTGCACTGGCACGGGAGCTGAGAGGCTGGCCTACGCCCCTGGGGAATTAAGGAGCTTGTGGCCCGGCCCACGCTGCGCCCCGCCCCTTTCCCTTCCCAGAGTCTGAGCCGGGAGCTTGAGATTGTCCCTTGGACCGCCTCCTGGGACCCCAAGCAAGGGTCCTCCTCGTTGGCCTGGGCCCTGGACTCTGCATCTTGTAGAAAGTACCACAGTTGGGCCCCCGAGCGGCGGTGCCAGGCCCAAACAAGGCGTTCAGTGCCAGCCGAATCACTGAGTGCTAGATTACCCTTTCGACGGGGTTTCACTCAGTTCAGTCACCTTGACGCTATGCTAAGCACTAGGCATTAGCCAGGTATCACTCCATTGTTCAGGGTCAACTTTGGGAGTGATTTATAAACAAAATAAGTGCTTCTGTAATATATAGTTAATGGATGTAGTATATATTATGTCTACTAATATATATTAGATAATTGTCTAATATTTGTCAAAGGCAGTCGCTGGGAAGCCTTGGGAAAGTGACATCTGAATTACACTTCTTGGTGAGGACAAAGTGTGGAAACCCTTTTCAGGTAGAAGAAACAGTGGAAGTGCTACTGAGAATGACTAAATATAAGGTGTGTGAGGAAAAAATTAGAGTGGAATGGGGGAGCTTCTGTGTATGAAATGGGGTTTGAAGTTGGGAAAGTAGACTGAAGTACACATAGTCTCCTTTAGTTCTAAAGGAGATTAGTAGTTTTTTCAAGAGTTTTAAGCAGAAAACAGCACTGCCAAAAATAGTTGTAGAGAAAGCCTATAGGAGTTTCTTTTTAAAAATTGTTTTGGCTTGTTTGTTTGTTTTTTTACTTATTGTTACCAGAAATTGAACTCAGGACCTTGCCTTTGCCAGGCATGCACTTGTGCTGCTGAGCTGTATCCCTGGCCTTTGTAGGAAAAAGAATTCCTGATAGCTGAATGCAGATTTTTTTTTTTTTTTTTTGTGCTGGAAATCAACCCAGGGCCTTCTGCATGCAAGGCAAGAGCTCTACCACTGAGCCACGTACCCAGTCCTGTGGTCCCTTTTGGCTCTTGGCTAGGTACTCTTACTGGAAATTATTTTAAGGAAATAAGGGAATCACTGTGGTGAGAGGCAGTTAAATCAGAAAGTAGAGTTCTGACAGTGTTACTGGAAAAGAGACATATGATTTAGATAACGGTGTCAGGATTTATAACTAATTGTGCATTGAAAGAAAAAAGTATTAAATCTGATTCCTAGGTCTTTGATATTTGCCTTTGATATTTGAGAAATAGTGATATAATAGCCAGAAATAAAAACATAAAGTTAGTGTAGATTATACGCTCAGATTTTATACATATTGAGGTAGAATCTAATAGGATAGCCTCAGAGAACTGTCCAGCCTAGAATAGAAATGCAAAACCTGGAGATCAGCCTAAATGTGGTAGCCAGAGGTAAAGTTTTCAGTTATTAGCATAGAAGTGAAAGCCATGGAAATAGCTGGAATCAACAAGAAAGTATTGAGAAAAAAAGAGATTTGAGAAGTAATGGTTGTATTTGTGAAGCAGAAAGGAATTAGAGATAATAGTAATCATTGTAATAGTTGAAACAGAGATAGGAGACAAAGTGTAAGAATTTAGGGCTCCAGCAACTAAGATGACTTGGATATTAAGAGAAGAAAATTTTGTAGAGTCCGTTGGATAAGTTCGCTTAAATTGTCTGAAAAATGAAACAAGAAACATAGAAGATTGTTTATTAAGACATTATTAGCCAAGTATGGTGGTGCACACCTGTAATTCTAGCACTTGGGAAAATGAGGCAGGAGGTTCACCTCAAGTTCAAAATTAGCTTAGGCTGCATACTATGTTCAAGGCTAGTCTGGACTGCATAGGGAGACTCTGTCAGCAGCTCCTCCAAGAAAGAGATCATTAGTGATTGTGTGTGTGTGTGTGTGTGTGTGTGAGAGAGAGAGAGAGAGACAGACACAGACAGACAGTCAGACAGGGTCTCACTGTATATGTAATTCAAGCTGGTCTTGAACTCATTACGTAGTCCAGGCTGGCTTTGAACTCTTAGCAATCCTTCTGCTTCAGCCTCCTGGGTGCTGGTATTACAGGTATCGTAACTACCACCTTGCTTGGCTTCATTAGTGACCCTTTAGAAAGCAGTTTTAACTTAGTGATGGAGTAGTGATATATGGAATATTAGAGGCCACAACTGATTTGACATAAAATTGGAATGAGAATAGGATACATGTAAACAATTTCACAAACAAAATTAACCAGCTTTATAAAGCACAAGTCAATCCACCATTCTATACTCTTTTAAATATTAACTGATTTAATTTTCCATAACAACTGTGAAGTAATTTGCTTTTGGTAGGTAGGAAAACTGGGGCAGAATGGTTAAGCTAGTAAGTGGTTGAGCAGGGAAATATGGCTCCAGAGTCCATGATTTACCTTTTCTGCCATGCAGTGACAATATAGGAGTCAAAGGAGCAGGACATTTTTAAGTAAAAATAGGCTTATTCATTGAAACAAAAAATGGAAAAGCTTTGGAAAGAGACCCACTTTGAGAACATGGTAAATAATGAATAATGCTTGTGTTGTCTTAGATCTTCTTCAAACTGTATGCCAGTTTAGGTTTGTTTCTTGTGCTCTCATGCTTTGAGTTGTCACCTGCCAATTATAATCAGGATTCCCCTGCAGCTTCAGTCCCAAATCAAACCAGCTGGTAAAGTCCAGTAGATCACTTCATTCTTGGTGTCATCTTGATATTCATCTTGATCTCATGTAGACTCTTCTAACTCAACCATTTTACTGCCAGATTCATGATCCCCACTTTCAGTTTTATATAGTATGTTGAATGACATTGTCAAAGATATCTGATCACTCACACTTAGTATCTTGGAGTTGTCTTAGGCTTTCCTTTGTTGTTCCCCACCTTAGTTACTAAGTGTCTTGGTTACTTTTCTCTTATTGCTGAGATAAAATACCTGGCGCCCAAAATTAAGGAAGAAAAGATTTATTTAACTCACAGTTTGTGCAAGTTTCAGTTCATAGTTAGCTAACTCCCAGCTATGGCACAGGGGCAGTACTTCAAGGTGGCAGAAGACAGCAAAAGCAGTGAGAACAAAAAGTAGGGAGAACAAGCCTCCTCTCCTCTCATATTGTAAGCAGGCTACCACTCCTGCAATGCGGGTGTAGTACTCACCCCACCTCTGTGACCACTGTCTTGCAAAGGCTCAGTATGTTTACAAAGTAATGACCCTGGTTCCCTGCTACATTTCTTAGTTAAACTTCTAAACTTCTCAGGTTGACACAGTGTATTGGCCATAACATCAAAATCATCAGTTCTTTATTTGAAACATCTCTCAAATATTTCTTCTCATCATCCATATAATCATTGTTTGTATTCAGGCCTACATCATTTCTGTCTTGGTTTGTTAGTATATTAAAAGGTTTCTTTGCCTCCAGAGTTCTCCAAGCCTTCTTTTATTTTTTTACTTACTGAGTTTAATATTGTGTAAGAAGTGTGGGCATCATGCATGTCAAGTGACAGGCAGTAGCTTACAGTAGTTATTTTCAGCGGTTTACATTAATGATGTTAATGAGAATGGAGAATTTAAGGAGTTTTATCATAGAGAAGATAATAAAGCATCGAGAAACCAGACAAAAACCAATAAAAAATCAAAGATAGAGCCTTGAAGAGTTTACGTACTGTTTTGGAGGGTGGGGATTGGGAGTTGAACCCAGGACCTCATGCATATGAGGCAAGTGTTCTACCACTAAGCTACATTCCCAGTCTCAGATTTACTTACCCTTAAACAATTCAGTGAAGCCACAAAGAACAAACCAGCAAAACAATCATAAAAACCTTAGGTCAGTAGTTCGGTAACTTGTCCAGTCTTTTTAGCAATTTAAAAAGAGTGAACTACAACGGGATTTAGCTCAATAGTAGTTTGCTGTTACACAGTCATTACAGGGAGAATTTGTGGGAACAATATAAGCATAAATTGAACTTAAATGAGAATACTCCTATTACATTGATGTTTGAGAAATAATCATTGTCAGTACTTAGATTTAATCCTATAGGTCAGTGGTGGTGAATCTATGGCACCCATGCCACAGTGGGCTGTTTATATCATTGAAAGCTCTAAAAGGTTCACCATCACTGACCTAGGCAGTAGATGATAAGGACTTGAACCATGGCAGCGATGATAAGAATGGAGAATTTTTGGGAATTCCTCTGAGAAAAAACTTACAGAATGTGGATACCAAGGCTGTCATATCTGATAAGTACTTTCTTTCAGTTTCAGGAACACTGCTATAAATCAGAATTATATCAGTGATTTTTATGAATAGTATTAATAATTCTTGAAGTTATCTACACTTAGGGATTCTGAATTCAGCTATATTCATGTTTATCCCATTTTATTTGCAAATGATATTATTTATGGTATTATTATGGTATTATTGGTATTATGGTATTATAATGTGGTATGGTATAATAATATGGTATTATTATGGTATTTATGGTGTTATTTATATCTACGTGAGTAAATAAACAAATGATAGAAAATACACAAATGATAAGAAAGATAAAGGTATAAAATACAAACAAATATGATTAATATATAATACAGCTTACAATTTAAGTCTTCTATACTTGATAAAAATTTGGCTTTAGGGCTGGGGCTTCAGCTCAGTGGCATAAGTGCCTGCCTTGCAAGCATGCCGTTGTGAGTTCAGTCCCGGTACTGATTGAAAAAACAAAAAAAAAAGAAAAAGAAAAAAAATTTTGGCTTTAAGTTCTTGTTTCAGACATATGTATAAACACAATAATATACAGATTGTAAGTTTACAACTCAACAGATTTTCATGGCCTACAATTGTGATACTCAATGTAAAGAAGAGAATCTGAACAGTTACACAGTTAAAAATATCATCCTTAAGATAAAACTGTGGCGAGCATAGTGGTGCACACCTGTAATTCAGGAGGCTGGGTAGGAGGGTGCCAAATTCAAGGCCGGACTAGGTAACTTAGCAGGATCCTACCTGAAAATGTATTGTTGTTGTTGTTTTTGAGACAGGGTCTCACTACATGGTTCTTGCTGGCCTTAAACACACTGGATAGCCTAGGATGGCCTCAAACTTGGGACAATCATCCTGCCTCAGCCTCCCAAGTTCTGGGATTACAGGCATGTGTCACCATGCTTGGTCTCTATCTGAAAATTTAAAAACACTTTTTTAAAAGGGCAGAGAAGTATGGCTCAGTAGTAGAGCACTGGCCTAGCACACAAGGAACCCTCAGTTTGATCCCCAGTACCACAAAAACAAAAACAAAACTAGCATAATTGTCTCATACTTAGATTTCTGGCATCATGCAACTTCGGCATGAGTTCCAGGTCTAACACCACTGTTAACTTCTATTACTTTAAGCAAATTATTAGGAACAATTCTTACCTATAAAGATTTTCAAGGTTAAATGGATCAATTTAAATCATTTATCACTGTACTTAGAATGTAACATAGGCTCAGAAAAGATTAGTTATCATTTCTCTTTTTAAAAAACCTTCATTGCAAGCATAATTATATTACCTGTTTTGTGTATAATACTGGGGATTAAACACATAGTTTTGTGCTTACTAAACTTGTGTTCAGCCACAGAACTACATCCCAGCACCACATTATTTATTTTTTTAAAAAAAGTGTTTAAAATTTGATTTTATATGGTCACACGTATTTGTGAAGCAAACCCTAGAAACAGATTTTTCCTAGGGTACTCAGATATCCAGATGTTGAAGGACAGCATATCACAACTCAATAATAATTTTGTAGGAAACATTAAGAATTCATTATGCAGCTGGGTTCTGTTTAAGGAGCTGTGTAACGTGAGTCAAACAGTTCTATTGGACAGCAAATAAGGGATAAACTGTGACCTGGAAATAGGAGTTTATCAGAAGGAAACATTAGATAGACACGTATTAGGAAAACTTTCCTAACATAAACAAATTATTCTCATATTCTTGGACTTCAGCAGCCAGATCAAGGTAAGCACTTTCCTGAGATACCTGTTTGACTCCTCTTGTTGGTAAGTTTTTTGAGATCTGATGAATAGAAAGCAAATGAAACCATGTTCTAACTCATCTTTAGTGTAACAAGGAAAAACTGTGAGTTCTTTCATACTATAGGTAGAAACAATGTTTATATATACGATTGCAACTGGGAAGATACTAACCTAGCATATCATGGTTAGCTATAATGCATTTAAGACCAACAGAGCTCTTTTTGTGAGGGAGGGGGTTAGTTTGAGACAGGGTCTTGCTCTGTAGTTTAGACGGACCTTAAATTCACTTATAACCTAGAGTGGCTTCGAACTTGCAATACTCTTCCTGTCTCAGCCTCCTGAGTGCTGGGATTACAAGTACGATGGCACATACCTGGCTGCAATAGAACTCTTAACAAAAGAATCCTGCTTCTGTTTGGCCATTTGATACAACAGTCACTTTTAAAACTTCTGATTATAAATTGAAATGTTTATTGTTGTATTTCTAGACTGAATAAGCTACTACAATTTCTAAAATTAACCAGTGATAATATAGTTTTGCTGCTTTAAATTACTGATAGTCTCTGTATTTTCTAGATTTTTCTTTCATATTTCATAATCTTTCTTTGATACTGTGTTTGCTTTTCCACATTCTTCTTCAGTGCACTTTTAAATATTCTCCAGACATTCCAAATGTCATGTAGGGAAAAGCTTCAACTTTGTGTTTATTGTTAATATACCTATACCATACTGTTTCCCTTGTCATTGACATTCAGCTGCATTCCCTAGTTTAGAATCCTGGCACTTTTTTTTTTTAATCGGTACCAGGAATTGAACTCACAACCACCTGCTTGCAAGGCAGGCGCTTATGCTGCTGAGCTAAATCCCCAGCCCACATTTTTTTTTTTAACTCTGTATCCAGTCAGTTTCCAAGTTCTTATAAATAGCTTTTAAAATTTTTTCTTGCTTCTTACTCCCATTTATTCCTTCCTAAGCCCTGTGGCCTTAGACCTGTAATACAGAGATTGTGCTAGTCTTAACAGCTCTTCTTTCTTACCACTGTCAAGCTAACCCTATAGGTTCAGCAAATGCAAACTAGGGACCTCCACGTTTTGTGGAGGCCAGGTGATGGCAACACTTACTAGTTGGTATAGAAGAGGGTTTGGTCAATAGTGGGACATCAGTGTAGCTGTATTAAGTAGAATTTGAAGTTAAAAAAAAAAGAACTTTTCCCTAGAAGATGCAGATTCCTAGCATTACTCCTAATAAACAGGACAGAGATATTCAGTATTCTGTGTTCATTTGCTCTAATGCTATGAAACGTAAGAGTTTGGAGAGAAGGAGGTATTTAATAAAGTGTTTCTATGCTACGGGTGGCCTTAGAGAACTCTTCTACTCTAGAGGATCAGGGATTGGCCTGTCAAGAGTAAATAAAGGAGTCAAGTATTGGCCAAAAGGTAGTATTCTAGCCTAAGGAAACAAGCTTGATAAGCCCTGGATTCAATAGAATGACATTATATAATAGGCATCGAAGAGTAAACAAAGCCAGTATTCTCTCATTGAGAGCTGATCTTATGGAAGCCTCTGTAAGGCAATGTTTCAGAAATTAAGATTTAAAAAACTGAGCTTCAGGTTCAAGGAGAAGTTGGTTGTCTCATCTGACTCAGAACTAATGGACAAATACACAAAATTGAACATGAATGCACTGAGATTGTTGAACTGTTTGCAAAGGAGGAGCTAACTAACATACCTACTAGTTTCATAGAAGATTGGTATGTAAGAAATTAAGCCAGACATGGTGGTATATACCTATAATCATAGCACTCGGGAGGCTGAGGCAGGAGGATTTGCAAATTCAAGGAAGATGGCAAGCCTGAGCTACATAGTAAGACCCTGTCTCAAAAATAACAAAACCAAACCAAAACAAAAAAATAGAATGCCAGTTTGTTATTTGTATAATGGAATTACCAGTTTAGCATAGCTAATTCACTTTTCACCTTTAAAAAGACATATGGGAAGCCAAGTCTGGAGAAAATCCAGAGTGGAATCTGTAGAATCTGATATGAAGTTTTCCCCCCGCTCTCAGAATCAAGTGCTACATAAACAGGAGTTTTGTGATCTATGCAAGAGTTTTGTGTGTTTAATGGTGCTGAAGATCAAGCCCAGCAACTTAGGCATGATAGACAAATGCTTTACCACTGAACTCCCAGCTCTATGCACAGTTTTGGCAAAGTTATATTTTCCATGGTTGAATGGGTTGTGCCAGTATTTACCTTAATTATTCCTAGGGCTTAATTATAAGTTTATACTCAAAAGGTTACTCTTCATCCAAGTCAGTAACATACAAGTACATCTGTTTTTGAAAGAAAATATGATGGAGTGAGTTAGGTTATCAGGAACAGAAGCTAGAAGCCAAGGACTATTTATGAATCAGTTGTAATAATGATGGATAAATGGGGATAAAGAGGAAAGAACAGAATAGGGATTGATTTGATCTACCTTACTCCTACTCATAATTCCACCATGTGGCTCATCTGGTTTTTCAGTATCAGGTTTTGTTAGTTAGTTTGGTTTTTTTGAATGTGTATTATTGAGGATTGAACCCATGACTTTTACACTAACCTGTGTCCCCAGTCTTTTTTTATTTTGAGATGGGGTCTTACTAAGTCATTAAATTGCACAAGCTAACCTCAGACTTCTAATCCTCTTGCTATTTTCCATAGTGATGGAAATATTGGTGTGTACCACCACAGGTGAATTCTTTATTTCCTATATCAAGAAGTGTTCCTTAAAAGAGAATTTAGATTTGTCTACAGTGTACAGGATAAAGAACTTTATCTTTAACACTAACATTGTCCCTTTTGGTTTGTGGCTTTTAATTTATTCCATAAAAGACATATGTAAATACATTCACATCAGTTTAAACAGGTACCAGTTTCTCCAGGAATGAACATGGCCAGCTATGTTGATGCAATTGTTTACAAAGAAAAAGAAAACAGTGTTTTGTGTTAGAAGAAGCAGGCTGAGTTTCATGGAGAAGAAAATAATTGCTTCATTTTTGCTTGTATTGCAATTTTTTGTTTTTGAAACTGCATAGAATTCTCATGTGGGTGACTAACTTAAACACTATTCTTATATTCAGTATCTTAAACAGTTTAGTGAAAGTCCAGCTATTTACGCTTAACACATGCCCATTCTTTAGGTGCATTTGACACTTGATGTTGGTAAGCAGTAATTTTTAATAGCCTTGAAAGCTGTGGCGGTAGCTTCCTCTTTCAAGGGCACTTTCATTCAGATACATACAAAACAGCTATGACATCAAATTTGATTTTGGAAGGTAAATCCAGATTTAATTGTTCAAATTTCCTTAAATTCAACCTTTTTACATTTTTGTTCTTTAGGTCTGCCAAAATGTCTGAAAGATCAGATCTCCTTCACTTCAAGTTTGAAAATTATGGAGATTCAATGTTACAAAAAATGAACAAATTAAGAGAAGAGAATAAATTTTGTGATGTTACAGTTCTCATAGATGATACTGAGGTACAGGGGCATAAAATTGTGTTTGCTGCAGGTTCCCCCTTCTTAAGAGACCAGTTTTTACTGAATGATTCCAGAGAGGTGAAAATCTCCATATTACAGAGTTCTGAAGTGGGGAGACAATTGCTCTTATCCTGTTATAGTGGTGTGCTGGAATTCCCTGAGATGGAACTGGTAAATTACTTGACTGCTGCGAGTTTTCTTCAGATGAGCCACATTGTAGAACGATGCACGCAGGCCCTGTGGAAGTTTATAAAGCCAAAACAGCCAATGGATAGTAAAGAGGGATGTGAACCACAGAGTGCTTCTCCCCAGTCAAAAGAACAGCAGGGAGATGCCAGAGGCTCCCCAAAACAGGACTCTCCTTGTATTCATCCATCTGAAGACAGTATGGATATGGAGGACAGTGATATTCAGATTGTTAAGGTAGAATCTATTGGGGATGTATCAGAGGTTAGAAGTAAAAAAGATCAGAACCAGTTTATTTCTTCTGAACCCACTGCTTTACATTCATCAGAGCCCCAGCACTCCCTGATAAATTCAACTGTGGAAAACAGAGTAAGTGAAATAGAACAAACCCACCTCCACAATTATGCTCTCTCTTACCCAGGCAGTGATAACATCATCATGACTTCAAAAGATGTCTTTGGGCCTAATATTCGAGGTGTAGACAAAGGCCTACAGTGGCATCATCAGTGCCCAAAATGTACCAGGGTATTCCGTCACCTGGAGAACTACGCCAACCATTTAAAAATGCACAAACTCTTTATGTGTCTACTCTGCGGCAAGACTTTTACTCAGAAAGGCAACCTTCATCGACATATGCGTGTGCATGCCGGAATTAAACCTTTCCAGTGTAAAATCTGTGGGAAAACCTTTTCTCAGAAGTGTTCCTTACAGGATCATCTTAACCTTCACAGTGGAGATAAGCCCCATAAGTGTAACTATTGTGACATGGTGTTTGCACATAAGCCAGTTTTGAGGAAACACCTTAAACAACTGCATGGCAAAAACAGCTTTGATAATGCCAATGAGAGAAATGTGCAAGATCTCACAGTGGATTATGATTCTTTTGCATGTACAACAGTCACAGACTCTAAAGGGTGTCAGCCACAGCCTGATGGAACACAGGTCCTGGATGCAGGTAAACTGGCCCAAGCTGTCCTCAACTTAAGGAGTGATAGTACTTGTGTGAATTGAGTAGAGGCTTAATCACAACTAGAAGTGACTGACAGTGTGGCAATTGTCTGAATATTTTATGAGTGATTTTACTAGTTTTACCTCTCTGAAACTTTCAATGTAAGTGGTAGGAGGTAAGTTAAAGCCCTAATAGGCCAGGCAACTTACCACTTGGAGTGGTTTTGACTTCCTCTTGCCCTCTCCCATAAATAACTCTGTTTTGAGTTATTTATTGTGTGATGTCTATTTTCTTTCCTAAGGAATAATTCCATTTGTCTACCTAATGTTGATTTATATCTTAGACTGACACTGTTTTAGACTTTCACCAAGCACATTCTAAAAGTACCAAAAGGTTATTAACATTACCTACTCTCCACTAATAGATGCTGTACTAAAAGAAGTGAATCATAATTTTCATTGGCAACAAAATAGGCTAAGGTAAAAGATGATACTGCTGTTGACCTAAATATGTGATAAAACCCTCTAGTTGCCAATTGATAATTCATCCATGTCTGATAGATGAATGAATATGCTTCCTATCCTTTGTACTTGTCTTGGAGCTGACTCTAAAGAAATATGTTAGTTTATTCTGTATCCTATTCAACACTGTTGTAGCACAACTTCATCCCCCTGAATTGTTCATATAGACCAGAGTACAGTATTTTAAGAAACATCCACAGACAAATAGAGATCATCGTGAGAGGCATAATTAATGAAGGACAGAAGAACAATTATAAAATACTACTGAAGTGAGATTTTGCATGTAGTAAGAGGCCAGATGCTTAATGTGACACTTGATGCTTTTGAAATTAGGATTACTTCTGGCATACTGTTTAGTGCTACACAATAATGATCTCTCTAGAAAAGTGCTGAGAATTTCTGAACTTTGTATCAGAAAGGTGAGTTTTGCCATCAGAATTTTGTCCAAGTGTACCATAGTTTCTAAAACAGATGAAAAAAGTTAAGTGGGACACATAAGAGCAACTGGATTTGTTTTTTAGTCAGGTATTTTCCTAAAGAGTAAACTGGCCCACTTTGCCACCTTAGACAGACTGATAATACAGAGTTGGCCTTCTATTATGGAAAAACAAAACTATTTTTCTGTAAGCACATTTCAGACATAAATTTTTGAGTACTGCTTGGTCCCAACCCATGGGTTAGATTTGGGCAGTAGGAATGTTAGAGAACAGTGCTTAAAGAATCTTAAGAGACCATTTGCTCCTCTTCTTCCTTAATTCAAGTTGGGACATCTGAAGCCCAAAGAAGTGGCCTGGCCAACGTTGGCTAGAGTAGATAAGTGGCTAACTATAAACTAGTATCTCTTAATTTCTTCCCACTACACTTTGGCTTAAAAATCTACATGTTGAAGAACAATGCATTAACAAAAACATCTCCAGTTTTATGTTTTACTTTTGTGTTTCCCTGCTGGCTTTCTGAGAGGACCTCGATCTTGCTAGCAAAATATCATGAAGGGACTTATTTATTATTTTTAAAAATTTATTTTGTTTTTACTGAACCCAGGGCCTCATGTATGCTAGGCATATATTCTTCCACTGCCTTATCCCCAGCCCCTGTTGGTTATTTTTTAAATGAGTATTACATTCTTTTCTAGCAAGTAGTTCATTTTTTGATTATTAGGGAGGGAAAAGGCAAGTAATAATAATGTGAAAAGGATCCAAATGTGAAATGCATTTTGTCTGGAAAATTGTTTCTTTTTTTTTTCGGTACCAAGAATTGAACTCAGGACCTTGCTTGCCAGGGCAGGTGCTGTGCCACTGAGCTACATCTCCTACCTAACTTTTTTATTTCTATCAAGATTTTTGCTTTTCTTTTTGAGCTAGGAGAATATACACACAAAGAACCCAAAAGTTACACTTTATTTATACCATCAGAGGAAATTATAGTTTGATATTTCCAAGTGAGTGTGATTCAAAGTATAATTTCTATTCCATTCAAATATTTAATATGAGAATAGATTTTAGTGATAAGTCCCATAGGTACCTTTGGGCCAGTGTCAATCATTATATTGTCAAATGATGCTTCTTAGCATTGTGATTTGCATATGATCCAGCCAGAGTACCAATTCTAGGTAACACTACTAAGCCTCCTAAGCTAGCCAGTATTTTTTTGTTTTCTCTGAACATCATTTCTTTGCAGAAAAATTTCAGTTCTTTCTTTGCTCACATTCATGTTACTCATTTGAAAACTAAAGCACATGGATTTGAATAAAATTGGTCTCTTTGGTTGGAAACTATTTCTAGGTTCATTTTGATCATTCAAGAAACATTTTTGTTTTGTTTTGTTTTGTTTTTTGAGACAAGGTCTCACTGTGTAGTTCAGGCTGGCTTTGAACTCACTATGTGGCCCAGGCTGGGCTCAAACGCCAATCTTGCCTCAGCTTCTCCAAGTGCTGGGATTACAGGTGTATACCATCACACCTGCCTGGAATTTTTTTAAAAGACTGTAAATTGAACCTAGGGCCTGTGCATGCTAAATATGTACTGTACCATCGAACTCAAGAAACATTCACTAAGCACTCTGTTGCTGGGCACTGTGCTAAATACTGAAGATATGAAGGTAAGACTGATGTAGTCCCTGCCCTCAGAGCGTACAGTTTCATATGATCTTTAACAGAATCAAGGTCTCAGTTAGATTTTATGCTAGGAGTAATCTGTCTTTTTTTTCTTTGATCACTTATAGTCAGGATTTTTTTTTTTTTTTTTTTAAGACAGGGTCTCACTATGTAGCCCAGGCTGGCACTGAACATTCAGTGTTCCTTCTGCCTCTGCCTCCTGGGTGCTGGGATTACAAGCATGTGCCACCATGTCCAGCCTTAAATTTTCTATTAGTAAAACTTGCAGTTCTCATTTTTTGCAAGTACAAACCACTGATTTGCAGGCACCTACATTTCTTGGTTGGAGAAGTGCTCTGTTTCTGTGAGAGATTTTCTCTTTTGGTGGGACTTGCCTTTTCTCTTTCACTTATATGTGTCTTAGATTGTACTGCAAAGAAGTCAAGTTACTGATACCAAGTACATTTTATATGGGAACATGATTTTCATACCTAGGAGAAAGAATTTTAAAATGTTAGTCATTCATCATTTGTATTTTATGGATCCTGGATAATTGAAACTATGCTATTTAAGCATAGTTTGATTTTTAAAAACTTACTTTGTCACAGTTATTTATTATTTAACTCTGCAGACAAACTCTAAACTGAAATGGCTCTGAGGTAAATCAGATGTGGTTTTAATTTGTTTTAGTTTGTTTACTGGAAGATCTATAAATGGACACTGGTCACTGCTTCTAAAATATTAAAACAATTCAAAACATTTTATTTCAGCTCATGAAATAGCTGTTCTAAATCTGTTGTATGTTAGACATACTGTGAACTACCTCTTCACTTATTATGGGAAAGTTTCCTTAATAAAAGTGTGACAATTAAAACTGGTGTCAGTAGTTTACTTTCTTAAGCTCCTCCCTCTTTCTCAGTTGCTTGAATTTGAATCCAGGAGTGCTTCTATTCTTTAAAATATTTAATTAAGCCTACAGACTTTGCTTTCAGAAGGAAGCATAGACTATCAAGAAATTACTTACTAGAGTTAGTTATTCCCATGAGAATGTGCTGATTGAGGAAACAAAAGCAACAGTTCTTAAGAACTTTACTACACAAATGCTTCATGCCTACTAAGCACTAGACTTCTGGAACGCAGAGACCAGTAAGCTATTGTCCCTAAATGCCTTGGTCTCAGTGGGACACAATTTCAGTATAGGTTTTATGAGTAAAATATTGAAAGCAAGCAAAGCAGTAACAGGTTTCAACTGGACATCAGTTAATTTAAGGGTACATCAGGATGCTTGAGGAATGATGGGATTTATGAACAGGTTTGAATAATTGGGTGGGGGGAGGTTGTGCTTTGCATGTGCAAGGCCTTGGGTCCAACCAATCCCAGCATCAAAAAAGGGGCGGGGAGAGGACAAAAACTGTTTGTCAGGGGGGATGTGGCTCAGGGGTCCTTAGGTCTGCGTGGCGCTCTGCGTTTGACCTAAGACCCATGGGCTACTAGATCAGCAGTCGAGAATCTGCAGCCCTACTGTAGTTTCTCCTGCCAGTTTTCAAGTGGTAGTTGGTCCCAATAAAAACCTGCCCCATAATCTGTAAGAACCCTCCAGTAGTTCGGACTTTGGAACCAAATGTATGATCCGTAAGCAACTTCACAATCCGTTTCCGAGCTGGGGTTGGGAAAAGGAATGGCTTGCAAGCCGAAACTGGGACCCAATAGACAGGACTTGCCATATTCGGACGCCTTTCTGTTATTCCAGGAACGCAGGAAACGAGAAAGAAAGAGCGTCCCTGGATGTCCTTCCGGGGCGCCTGGTCGGCCTCAGTACAAAATAAAACTGGTTGACACCGGATGTGTTTCCTCCGGAATAAGTCCATCTTCCGGCCTGGGCCCTTTGCTGCGGAAGCCTCAACCCCAATTTTGTGAGTCGGTAAGTGAACCCAGCGGACGGTCGCCAGGTAGCAAAGCCTGGAGAAGAAAAGGAGGCGGCAGTCAGCTGGGCGCTGCCTCTCAGTTGCTCCTCTGATGCCGCAGCCCCTTGTCTGACATCGCTGTGGGTCGGGAAGAACTAAGCGCTGAACTGGAGAGATTTTGCAGGCCACCTGGGATCCGGTTTTAGTTCAACACATGTTCCCCGCGCTCTTGCTAATGCGTGGGCCCAAGTGCGAAGTGGAGAAACACTGATGAATCAGCCACCCTCTCCTGAGCCCTGGGAGCGACTGACTGTGGGGGGAGGAGTCACCTTAGCCTTACTTGGTTTGGGCTTAAAGGAGTCAAATCAATTTCTGGGAAAAAGCTGGAAACCAAATGTAATAGCAGTGTAAAGGTATTACATGGGTGTTTTGTTAGGATAAGGATGAAACGCTTGATACCTAAGCTTGGAATATGAAAAATGGAATAGAGGGAAATAAAGCTATAAAGACAGGTTCAATACAAATTGTGAAAGAAGTTATATTGTTGTGAAGAATGAAAAGCCTGTCTGGGAGGGGGATACGAGCCACTGAAGACATAAAGCAGAAGAGAGAGGGAAAAAAGAAACGAAAAAATATTAGTTCTGTTGAAATTCAGAAAAACAGTTGGGAATACAGGAGAGTGTTAGGTCAACGAGACTTGTTTAAAATATTGCAGTGGGGCTGGGGGTTTAGCTCAGTGGCGAAAATGCCTGCTTGGCAAATGCGAGGTCGTGAATTCGATCCCCGGCACCAAAAATGAATAAATAAATAAATAAATAAATAAAAATAAAAAATAAAATAAAATATTGCAGTGGTCCATTGCAGAGGACTGAGGACCTGTAATAGTTGTAGGGAGTAGGACTTAAGGACGCTACATTAAGATCTCTAATTTGGGCTACTATGTTAATCTGGTGATTACTGTGCTTATTATTGAGTATTCAGATTGATGTGTTCTTGACTAGAAGGCAAATAAAATTTAGCCAAAGAGGCAAGCATAGAAATCATTACCTGCAACTAAACAGTAGATGCTGTAACAAATATGAAAAATGTATATGAGTTTCTAGAGAAATGCATCATGATTTTCTGAGTTTTGACATAGTGGTGTAGGACTTCACTCTTATTATCCAGAGGACAATTTAGGCCTTTTTTTTTTTTCCTAATTCAGGTTGGGGCTGAGAGAACTGTATTTATTGTCACAACATAGGAAAACATCTTCCATCCTTACAGCAATGTTTGTGTTTTATTTTGCTTAGATTGTGATAATGGCTGCTGAATCTGAAGTCCTGCACTTCCAGTTTGAACAGCAAGGAGATGTGGTCTTGCAGAAAATGAATCTTTTGAGACAGCAGAATTTATTTTGTGATGTATCAATTTATATTAATGACACTGAGTTCCAGGGGCACAAGGTGATTTTGGCTGCTTGCTCTACTTTCATGAGAGATCAGTTTTTACTTACGCAGTCAAAACATGTCAGAATCACCATCCTGCAGAGTGCAGAAGTTGGAAGAAAATTGTTACTCTCTTGCTATACTGGAGCACTAGAAGTTAAAAGAAAAGAACTTTTGAAATATTTGACTGCTGCCAGTTACCTTCAGATGGTTCACATTGTGGAAAAGTGCACAGAAGCTTTGTCAAAGTATCTGGAAATTGATCTTGCCATGAAAAATAACCAACACACTGACCTGTGTCAATCTTCTGATCTGTATCATAAAAGTGAAGAAGAAAATTCTGAGAGAGACTGTGAGATAATTGAAATTTCAGAAGATAGTCCAGTAAACATAGATTTCCATGTTAAAGAAGAAGAAAACAATGCATTGCAGTCTACAGTAGAGAGCTTGACATCAGAAAGAAAGGAAATGAAGTCACCACAGCTGTCTACAGTAGACATGGGTTTTAAAGACAATGAAATTTGTATCCTCCATGTAGAATCTATCAGTACAGCTGGTATAGAAAATGAGCAGTTTTCACAGCCTTGTACCTCATCTAAAGCAAGCATGTATCTCCCCGAAACACAGCATTCACTGATCAATTCTACAGTAGAAAGCAGAGTGGCAGAAGTTCCTGGATATCAAGGCCAGGGCTTATTTTGTGAGAATATTGATGGAAGTCATGGCACAGGGAACCAGATTCAGACTGTGGAAGAGAATCATACACTGAGGCACCAGTGCCCTAGGTGTCCTCGAGGGTTTCTTCATGTTGAAAATTATCTTCGCCACCTTAAGATGCATAAATTGTTCTTGTGCTTACAGTGCGGAAAAACATTCACACAAAAGAAAAATCTTAACCGGCATATTCGAGGGCATATGGGCATACGACCTTTTCAATGTACTGTGTGCTTAAAGACCTTTACTGCCAAAAGCACACTTCAGGACCACTTGAACATACATAGCGGGGATCGGCCATACAAGTGCCATTGTTGTGATATGGATTTCAAGCACAAATCTGCCCTCAAAAAACACTTAACTTCTGTTCATGGCAGAAGTAGTGGTGAAAAACTCTCTAGGCCTGATTTGAAAAGGCCAAATCTATTATAATTGGAATTGTGGACTTGCTGCATGAATCTTGTAACACTCTATTAGGCAAGTCTTTGTTTAGAAATGCAGCATTTGTAATACTGTACCCTCCCAATCAATAGGTTTTATTTTTGATCTGCCTGCACATACTATTTTTTGTGAACTAAAGTTGTGGGGGACTTGATAAAACTGATGGTATGCATTCTATACTGTATCAATCCTAAAGAAATATATGCCTGGACAAAGTGTTCTTTTAAATATTCTCAATTGTAATTCAGAACAGTATTTGCAGATTTTGATTTGTATTCTCTAGATAATGGATTTAAATGTTAAGTCCAACCATATAATAACTTTAATGAACTAGGGTAACAAAAAATAAATTTTAAAATACTATTATCAATTACTGGTCACTTTAAGAACAAATAGAATTAGGAAATTTTTGTTTCTTTCAATTTTTAGCCAGTGTTCTTAAGTTCTAAACTACGGTGCTTACGGTTTAGAACCAAGGTACTTATAATCTTAAACTGTAAAGAAACAATTGAAATGCATTTGGTGATAGCCCAATTTCTTTATGACAATTTCTAATATGTCAATATTTCTTAAAATACTTGTATTGCTATTTATCATTATATATACTTTAGAATAAATGGGTCCATGTTTCTTGATTATATTCAGTACAATTGGATTAATAATTTTGTGTCCAGTAAAATAATATCATTGGCATAAAGCTGTGAAAAATTATTTTCCAGAAATTCCAGTTTTATCAAAGATACTTGTTTTACTGTGTCTTTCCTAAAGTTGCTCATTATGGTTTTGTTAACGTAGTAAAGTTGACCTTTTAGGTATATACTTATATGAATTTTAACCCATGTACATATTTGTGCACTACCACTGCAGTTGGGATGCAGAACAGTTCCCTCACCCCTAAAAACTGCCTCATGCTGTTCCTTGCTACTTCCTCCTAGTTACAAATAGATCTTCATTACTATAATTTTGCCTTTTCTGAAATGTTATATAAATGAAATCTTATTTTCACCTAACCTAACACCTTTGAAATCATTTATGTATTTATCAATAGGTCATTCTCCTTTTTATTTTCTCTTGTCAATATATATCCTGTCACTGATGAACAGTTTAAATGTGGTTAGCTACTAATATTAGTTATTAATTGTAATTCTCAATTTACATTAATAGTTTACATTCACTATGTTAAGAAAAAAATCTTATCCATCCCTAGAATATTATTTGATATTTCTGTAAAGTACCAAGAGAAAAGCTATAATTCTAATTATTTTGGTGAGTAATATTTCAAGTATTTTGAGCCCTAGCTTCTTGATATGCTTGTCTACATATAATACAGATATTTGTGTTGTTGTTGTAACAAAGATCAGAGTATATTCCAGGGCAAATCACCTCTGAAACACAGGTAATACTTTAAGTAAAGAAGTCTGACTGGATGCATCTTACTTTAAAAGCTAAAACGTTATTCCATCTCTACTTACCTCACCTTTATGTAGAAATTCTACTGTACTTAACTTCTACTGGTTCCCTTCTATATTTTAATACATAATATACTTTGTATCATTTCTAAGGATTTTGTGACAAATTTCATGTTGTTATAAACATTAAATACAGTTTTGTGATACTTTTATGGAAAAGATATTCTCTATTGAATTTTAAATCTGGGAGTGATTTTTTTAAAATTCAAATCTCATATTTGATGAGAAAACTGACTTCATAACTGTAGGTCACTAATTATTGATAATGGGCAGGTCCTTGAACTTTATTTTATATGTATAATAACTCTAAATCATTTTTAAGCTCTTTTCCAGGACTAAAAGTGTATTTTATATTTAATTTTTCCTGGGCAAAAAAAAGAGGGGGAGCAAAAGAGAAGAATATGTCTTCATGAATGTTACTATTTGAGCACTCCATCAGAGATAAAATTTTTCTAAATACTGTTCTTTAATTCAATAATAGTTTAAAGCTTAATTTTCTTTCCCATTTGTAGTTGTGACCATTTATAGTAGTGAAAACATTTCCGTTTCAGAAATCATTTAATTGTGATTAAGGTACTTTTCTTATTTTTGCTTCCTAGGATAAAATATGCAGGGGAGGGCTAAGGATGGGAGAAGAGAATTAAAAAAAAAAAAACTGACTTTTTTGAGGAATTGGTAGCTATCTTGAATGCTTGATAAAAATTTTAGTTGCAACAGTGTTGTGTGTGCTTTGTCAGATTGTTGTACTAGTTTTTGAACACTTTGAGATTTTTGTGTATGAGGAAGTTGTTTTGTGAAAGTGATAGCTGTTACTTATTTATTCCTGGTAAGTAGCACAGAGTAATCTCAAAACATTCCTAGGAGAGTATCTGTTTGCATGATGTGTCTAAAATATCTCAGAAAAATGGACTTTTAACATGCAGGTATGGCAAAGTAAAATGTAAGATTTATTCATTAAAAATACTTTTAAAGTTTTTGTTTCAGATATGACAAAAAAGTGTAATATCTTCTGATTTCAGCCCCTTACTACATTTACATGTATGAAAGATCTTAAAAAGGTAGTCAAAGAGAAAATCCTTGTTTTTTCCTTGGATGTAACTATCTTAAATGTTTACATTAATAAACTGGAGCTAAGAATAGAAAACATTTGTCTTTTGCCTGTATTTGTGATTTTTTTTCCTCCTTTCTTTCTTTTAGAAACAAGGTCTTGCTATGTAGTACAGGCTGGCCTTGAACTCACTGTGTAGCCCAGGCTGCACTCAAACTTGCAGCAATCCTCTTGCCTCAGCCTCCACAGTTCTGGGATTAGAGGCCTGTGCCACTTCATTTGGCTTTGTGAATTCTTTTTTGGTGCTTGGACTCGAACCCAAAGCCTTATGCAGGCAAGCAAGAACTCTACCATTGAGCCACATCCCCAGCCCCTATATATTTGTGAATTTTAAAGGACACCGTTTTTCTTAGGATACTTAATTATTCATTTCAGGAATACCTGCTTAATCTGTATTAGAAATTAGGTAGACAAAAATCCCAGTCTTCATGAAATTTACATTCTAGTGGAGGGAGACAAACTGTATTATATAACCAGATTTAGAGACAAATAATGTAGAGATAGTGCCATAGCAGGTTGGGATTCTAACTTTAAATGTGATTAGTTCACTTTTGAAAAATCTTACATATTTTTGTCTTTTGGAAGGTAAATAGTATATGTAATGGGATATAAAAGTACACAAATACAATTAGTTGGAAAACATGTATATATAAAATCACCCTTCATTGTACACCTGAAAACATAGAAATGAATCACTGTTTTAGATTGTCACTTTTTTTTTTTTGGTTGGGGATAGCAGGTTGGTTGAACTCACCAGGGCGAGCTTGCAAAGCAGGCACTTATGCCACTGAGCTAAATCCCTAGTGATTGTCACATATTTCCAAAAAAAAAAAAAAAAAAGGAAATGGCGATTGCATGGGGGAAAAAAAACCTAATGGGGTAAAATTCAATCCTTTTCCAAAAACAGTAATTTTTCCTTACACAGGTAGAAATAACTATATATTAAAGCTCATTATGTTATTTTCCATATTTTAATTTATATTTGACTTACTTCTTGAGCTTTTTGTTGTGCATATGGTTTCACATTGAAAATTGTTTTGAATTTGTCATGCCTATTTCACCTGTTTCTCACCGATAACTATATATGATCTGCCTTTTAGAATTACTTCAGTAAGTAAATGAGATACAAGTAAAATACTTCTGAAACACGTAATATAGGGTCTTGCACATGGTAGATCTTAAATATTAATTCTCTAATTCCTATTCCCAGCCTTTTGAGTCATTTGTGAAAACTAATTTCTAACTTAAACTTTACACTGAAAAATTCTTCAAGAAATATTTACGATATAATGCCAAATTTTTGCAATTAAATTTTGATTCGTAGCAGCTTTGGGGTAACCTAGACTTTTCAATAAAGAGATTAAGTAGGTGGAAGGGTCTGCCAAAAATACGCTTTCATTTTGGCGTTTTTCGTGTTTTTGTAATCAGGCGATTACTCGTATCTATGTGGAAGGACTGAGGGATCCGGCCAGCATTTGTTTAGAAGACAGTGAAGTCGGATTAACATAGGTTCATCAGATTTTGCGCAGTAGAAAACATGCTTTTCATGGTGGAAGTTTGACACCGGCTCAAACCGGAGTTTAGCAAGCCGGTTCAAGACGCAAATCAAAAGTGCAGTGAGTTTCCCATCAATCCCTTCGACAAGCCTAGCCCACCTCACAACATCTCCCACAGTACTCCGGGACTCCTTCGTCACATGACAGGGGAGGATTCACTTGAGCATTTCAGGTAGCGGGGGTAACTACGCTTTTCCACTCCCCAACTCCCGGGCATACGTAGTCTCGCGTGAAGTGGGCAGTATCTTCTCGCGAGAACTGAATCGGGCTCCTCCAGGTCCGCCTCCGTGGTGAAGAGGAGGAGGAGAAGAAGGAGGAGGAGGCGGAGGGAGGAGGAGGAGGCCCCGTCGCGGCCTTTGCCGCCGCCAACGGGGCTGTCCCTGTAGCTCCCGATGGAGTTTGAGGCCGTGAAACCGCCGCCGAGCTCTGCTGCGGCGAGACGAGGCGCCTCCATCGCCGAGCCGCGCCGTCGCGGGGCTCCCGGGAGCGGCCCTTAGCGACCCCGCCCGGGCCCCCTCAGGTAGGGCGGGGGCGGGCACGATGCGGCTCGGGCCCCTACCCCAGTACCCGGTCCCTAGCGGTCGAGCGGGAGACCCGACTCAGTTTGGGCGCCTGTGCACTGTCGCCGCCAGTGTCCTGAGGGTTGGGGACTGAGGGCCGCACCTGACACTCGGACCGAACCCTGGGCCTGAAGAGGCCCCTCTCTCCGGTAGGGTTTTTTCGAAGCGGAGCGACCAGCGCAAATGGCCACCTTTCGGCCCTGGCCCAGGGGACGCCTCTGACCATAGAGGAACCCACCCAAGCAAAGGCCACTCTTCCTTCTCCCTTTCCTCCTAGTTACTAAGAGGTTTTGGAAGACATTCTCGAAATCAGGTCCTCTCCCAGCGTTTTCTCTTTCTGCTTGGGGCTTCCGGAGACTCTTAACTCAGGAACAGTGGAGGCGGTCTGAGTGGTGTAAATAGGGTCCCTGGCCAAACAATGGCCTAGGAGGACTTAACCTCCCAGGAGGGAGATTGGCCGGACCGGAGTGGTTACACTGGGTATGTGACTAGAAGCAATGGCATGAAACACAGCTGGGGAATTCTGCTATGCCTTTCTTCTTTCCTTCTTTCTTTTTGTTTTTTACCCCCCTTGGGGCAGCCTCTTGAAGAGACTTCCACCATCTTAGAAGAATGGTAGAAAGCATCTTTGTTTCTCAGAGAAGCAGCTCTACTTTTCTCTGTCCTAGGTTTCAGGAAGGGAGATGAGGGTAGCTGTCATTTCCATCCATCGAAACAGCAGAGTTTTTAAAATACCGGCAGGTAGAACCGTCACACCAAAATAGATTCAAGTAATCATTGATATAAAGATCTAATGCAGTGATTCTCAAACTGTTTTGTGTTTTCATAAAGCCCACCTAGGTTCTCATTTTAATCCCTACTATCCTCTTATCTAGGTCCCTTCTTTGCAGTTTTTATTCACCTCCCCACCCACCGTGATTAGAATAACTTTGTTTCCTGAAATAAATCTTATTCCCATGTTTGTGTTAGTCACACTTTTAAGTTCCAGTGGGAACTTTTGATTAACACAGAAAGCTAATGTTGCTACACTGCAGCGACATAATTTCACCAAAAGCAAAGAACAAATGTTTTAGTTGGTGCAACCATTTTATGGTTAAATATATACAGACTTAGTAAAGGCTTTTCAAATCATTAAGAATAGTTCATAAATACTTTTTTAAAAAACGTTTTACCTGGTTAAAAACTCAATCACTGTTCTAACCTCACATCCCTAACTCGTTGTTTACTTCCACATTCCAGTTCTTGAAGCGATAGAGGCCATCACATCCTGTTAAAGACCTTTTTTTTTTTCCCCCAAAATTGACTTTCTTGTTGCTTGCGTGTTCATGTTTTTCAAATTGTAGCATTTGGAAAATTGCTAGGACAAAACATTGAACATGTATTCCAGTCATGGTTAGAAAAAGCAGATAGTATAGGCTTTTATTCTTTGAGGATCTCATTGCAGGTATGTTCATTACTGGATCCTTTGAGTTACTCCTGTATATTATGATGGCTGTGTTAACCTGACATGTAAGAAGACTTAGTATTCTTTGTTCATGTTGTTTTATTCATTTTCTGCTTTTGTAATTTGCTCTCTTGCAGTTGCAAAAGCATTTTTCCTTATATTCAGGATTTTGTATTAAAAAATAGAATTTCTAAATTGTATATGATAGCTAACAATGCTAAATAAACTTAGGACAAGATCATAAAAAGTATTTGCTTATCATTTTGGTTGGACTAGTGACTGAAATTTTACTTCCTGGTGATGGAAGAAGGAATCATGTGAGGTAAAGCTACTGAAAATTAAAAACAAATTGATGTTCTGCACCCAGACTCATGAATGTTGTCAGCTACATCTTTATGATCAGTTTTCTCATTTTATGAAAGCCCTAAGTGTGACTTTTGCCTCAACATTCTTAATAAAAGTTAGTTTTGAGTGTTACTTTATAATCTTTAGTAATCTGGAGTTGTAAGGCTCAGTACTAGTCAGTAGACACGTGTGGAAGTTGAGAACTTAAAAGGGAGCTAATGTGACTTTACCAGTCTTGTAGTTATAAAAATGTACACCAAATTTCAAATACTTACTATAAAGTTCTCTTTAATATTTCAGTGGTTTTTATATTGACTACATGTGGAGATTTTGGATAAGTTGAATTAAATAAATACATTACTAAAATTAACTTTTTCCTTTTTTAAACATGACTGCCAGAAAATTTTTAATTACTTTTTTGTACATTTTTTGGTGCTGTGAATTGAACCTAGGGCCTTGAGCATGCTAAGTGTGCGCTGTATCACTGAGTTACATTCTCAACTCCCTGCATTATGTTTTTTTTTGAATAGTGCTGGTCTAAAGCTTCGCTATTCCAAGAAATAAATTAGCTGAATAAAATTACACATATGGTACTGAATATGTGGCTAAGTAGTAGAGCACTTAGCATGTGTGAGACTTTGGGTTTGAACCCCCAGCACCATGATAAATAACAAAACTGAAAATTTCCTGACGCATTATTCTCTTATAACCAAAATAATCAAAGATAATAAACAAGAAAAGTTGACTTAGTATCTGATGGCTATTATATGATAGACAAATAGGAATTAAATTCCGTCTCAAAAATAAATATTGAAGTTAAAGTATCCCTAAAGAATCAAAACATTGTTATATTATAATAGAAACATCTGATTTCACTATTAGAATGCATTGGAAGTTATATCTCATAAGTATTTTAAAAATTGAGTTCAACCAGTAACTGATAGAAGATATAAAACTTCAATCTCATACTGTATTTCATAACTTAAAGTAACATATGAAAATTGTAATTCAGATTGTTTTTTTGCCAATCCTTTTAATGTTTGGATACTGACTTAGGGTTTACAAATTATTTCCTTTGGAAATTATTTTGTTTACTTCGGGTTTTTTTTTTTGTTTACTTGTTTTTTTAAAGGTCTAAATTATACTTAGTCCAAAGCTGATTTGTATTTTTGGGTTTTCTAAATTGAGAAGTACTGTTACAGTTCATTTCACTAGTGTATAGTCATCACATGGGTCATGTAAAATGAAAACAATGATTGTTTTAATTAATGGACCTGAGCCCTAATATTTATTTCTCATAAAAAATTGTAAACTCCTTTGTATGTACACATAACAGTGAAAAACACATAAACTTCTGATCCTGAACTTGCTGCAGAACATGGTGGACTAATAACAGAAAATGAAAGTGTTTAGTTAGTTGGCTTGCAGTTTACTCTTAATAAAGCAGTTTGTCATTTGTGTCATATGAGAGATGTCTATTATTCTTCCTGTTTTATAAATTACCTTAACTCATAGCAAGGAACTTACAGTTTAGAAATTGAGTGAAGTTCTGTTTAAAGTTCCACTTGTAGTTCAGCATTTTTGTTGTTGTTGTTTGTTTTGATTTTTTGAGACAAAGGTCTTACTATGCAGTTCAGGTTGGCCTTGAACTCACTATGACTGGACTTCATAATGTAACGTTTCTTTCTTCCATGTTTTATCCTATTCTTCAGCTTTATAAATTTGTAACTGAAGTTAATACAAAAAGTGGAAAATTTTTCTTAATCCCTGAGTACTGAGAGTTATAGTTTTTTTTAGCTCATTTTACCTAAACTTGAAATGTTTTGGAAATGTATTTAGGATGAATACATCAGTATTAACTAGATATGAAATAGCAATTTAGACTTTCATGAGTAAAGTAAGCCATAAAATGCTTAAGACTGGAAGTCTTAAGCTCTTCATGGTTCATTTATGCATGTCTTCTCAAAATATAAAGATAATAGGATATCTATCATTTTTGGTAGTTATAAAAATATTTTCTAAGATTAGGGGTGTGCTAGACTGTAATCCTAGCTACTTCAGAGATTGAGGAAGGAAGATAGCAAGTTTTCAGGCTACCCTGAACAACATAATGAGACTCTGTCTCAAAAAAAGTTTTTTCTAAGTAAGTTTATAAGGTACTGCTTTTTTTTTTTTTTTTTTTAAACGAAAGTCCATTTTTGCCATCACTAAAGTTTTTTTGTTTTTTTTTTGGTACCAGGGATCACAGTCAGGATCTCACCCTTCCAGGCAGGTACTTAACACCATTCAGCTAAATCCCCGCCCTATCAGTAAACATTTTAATGAAACTACATGAAATTTCCTGTTTTGGATAAAATTTTCTCTCCTACGGAATCTAGAATTTATTGATAACAATACTGAGGACTTTTTTTTTTTTTAAAGAACATTATGTTTCGTTGTATAAGGAAAGTTTATAGTTTTGCTGTTAGAAACCTATGTACAGCAGTGGGAAAAATTTGACAAAGTTATTGCCTAATTTTTATTACAAGTTTTTTTTTTTTTTTTAAATGTTAACTTCTGGTAGAAGTTAAACTTCTCAGCATTATATTAAAAAGCTTGGGTGTTCTTATTTCTAAAGTCACATATAATGAAGGCTTATTATAACATGATATCAGATGGATTCTGAAATACTATAATTTGAAACACTGGGTGATTGTGGAAAAGTAAGAATGAGTGTTTACTCTTTGTGTGTTTCCTGCTGCTCAGTGGCCCATGATGCCCTGGCCTACAAAGTTAACATTTCTTAGCAAATAGGCATTCTGAAAAAATCGTATCAATTTGAATTGTGTGATTTAGGATTCTCAGTAGTAAATTTAAGATAAAATTCAGTCTTGCTTACATTCACAGTTTTTCTTTGTGCAATTTTGAAACCAAAAACTATATTAAATATGTTAGTTTTAAGGAATGATTTGTTTACTTGCATAGTGCTCATCTCTAAAGTAGAAGCAAACCAACTGGTTTTTTTATTGATGGCTTTAGTTAGTGTGGCAGTATGAGAGTACACAGTGAAAATGTTTTACATCTTGCTAGATTTGGCAAGTTTAATGATAGTAGAGACTTTGTGTTAGTGTTGTAAAAGAAAACATTTGTGTAGGTTGCTTTTTATATACCAACACTTTATATATTTACCGAATTTTTTTTTAAGTCTTTGTTTTTGTGAACGTAAAAACACAATGAAGGCTAAAACAGTATTTTTAGGGCGGGCTAGGGTACCAGTGAATGCTTTATTATATATTTTTCTCTTTTGAATCTGACTATATTTTAAAACATTTAACTTCAGAGTAATTAGTATAGTTGCTTTGCTAACCATTCCTATGCAATAAAGTATTGGCTGTTTAATTGCCCTAAATACCTAGATTTTTTTTGTTTACTAGAGAGCTCTGTCAGAGTTACATAAGTTTTGAATTGGAAGATACTGAAAATTTGTAAAATATAAAGAGTTCAAATTATACAGTCTAATACATATACTAAGTCTTCTATTTTACTGAAAGTTATGAAACAAAAATTATAATCTTAGAAATAAGAAAATTCAGTTATTTTCTGTGCCTTTTCAGTGTTAAGCATATGCATACATAGTTTTCCACACATTATAATTATAGCAAAGACAAAAATTTATACTTTGTTTCTCTTCTACTTAGATTTATTAAATGAAAATGTTTTATTTTTCTGTAAGTTTTCTATTGGACATCACAGCTTTTGTTTATATCTGTCAATTACATGATACAGTTTTGTCAAAAGTATTATAATGAACTAGAATTTTTTATAGACTTTTTTTTTGGTGCTATGTTGTTAGCATTTTTTTTTGTTTATGGATGAATGACTCTCATACAACCATCTCTTATGTGTTGATTAATTTCAATATCTTAATTAGCCTCCAAGTCAAGTCCTGACCAAAATTTCCTTTTTCAGGTGGCAAGGCTATCCATTTTTTTTTTTTTTGTCTTTCTGAGATAGGGTCTCCCTATGTGGTTCAGGCTGGTCTTGGGCTCACTCTGTTGCCCAGGCTGGACTTGAACTTGGAACAATCTGCCTGCCTCAGTCTCCCAAGTGCTGGGAGTGTGCCACCATGCCCGGCAAGGCTATCTTTTTCACATATGACTATTGTTTTGATCAGTAGTTTTCCAAACTCACTAATTCTTAAGCCATATCGTATTATATTTTGGGGTAGCATTTACTCAAGAGAAACACTAAAAACAACAACAAAAACCCCCCAAGCTATCCAAAGTAATTGTGTTCCTAAAAATGGAATGTAGGTACCAGGAAAAAAACAAAAAAAAGCCACATGTTGAGCCTGGGATATAGCTTAGTGGCACAAGTGCCTGCCTGTTTAAGTGTGAGGTCATGAGTTTGATCTCTGGTACCAAAAAAAAAAAAAAAAAAAAAAAAAAAAAAGGTAGAAACTTAATTTGCTTATTTTTTTTAATTTGCTTATTTTTTATGTCATTAAGAAAAAAATAGATAAAAGCTTTGATGAGCAACCAATATAATATAAAGTAGTTGAAAAGAACAGTTAATGTATTGTTTCTGTGCAGTTTCTCAAAAATAACTTAGCAAATAGATTAAAAGACATCTGTGTATAATGCTGTTCAGAAGTGTTTCAAATTCTGGAGTTATAGTGGTTCAGTTTAGCAGTTAATTCTTGAAAGGTGATTGATGCATATGTAATTAATTCTTACTTTTGTACATTTCCAGCTTACAAAACACTACACAGCAAAATAATGATCTGCTAGACTGCTAACCCGAGCATCCAGCTTCCACAATGCCTGTGCAGGCAGCTCAGTGGACAGAATTTCTGTCCTGTCCAATCTGCTATAATGAATTTGATGAGAATGTGCACAAACCCATCAGTTTAGGTTGTTCACACACTGTTTGCAAGACCTGCTTAAATAAACTTCACCGAAAAGCTTGTCCTTTTGACCAGACTGCCATCAACACAGACATTGACGTGCTTCCTGTCAACTTCGCACTTCTCCAGTTAGTTGGAGCCCAGGTAAACTTTTAATATTTTACTAATTTACTATCAGTAACAGTTGTCAAATTTTGTTCATAAGAAGTAAAAAAATATGTTTGGTAATTGAGACATAAAAAGTAAATATTTCTTTTTTTTTTTTTTTTTTTTGGTACTGGGGATTGAACTCACGACCTTGTGCTTGCCAGGCAGGGGCTTATGCCACTGAGCTAAATCCCCAGCCCTATAAAAAGTAAATATTAATTGTGCTTCCATAGCATGTGCAAGCACTTAGATTCTATCCCAAGCATTGTGATAGATAGAATGATGTATCTGGTTTATATAATTATATTTTTAAAAACATTTTCTTTAGATAATGTCAGATTCTTACATAAAACTATAAATTACATTATATTTATGTATTTCTTTTTGTCCTCAATGCTGTGGTTCAAATTTATATATGTAAGTCGTTTGTGGTGGATGAAAACCTTCATTTTTTTCCTTTTTTGTTTTTGGCAACACTTTTATATACCCATCTGTAAATATTCTTTTAAGTGATACTAAAAGAAAGAAATATAGTAAAGCTATATTTCCAGAAATCAGTTAGTTAGATCTCTCTCATGGAGATGGTTTTAATTTCTTTTTAGCTCCAGTTTATTTAGGATTATTATTACTTGCCTCTAGATGTCCCCCCAAAGCCTCATGCAATCATAGGTGGGGCTTTTTCAGAGGTGGCTAAATCTAGAGTGTGTGAATGACTCATGGTGCAATGCTAGGATTAAGGGTGGGTGATTACTAAATCAGTCTGCTGATTGGTTTGGCACCACCCTAATTCCAGTAGCCTGGATACAATATCAAGGACAGAGAGAGGCTTGCTTTTCTGCCTTCTGCCTATCATGAGCAGTTTGTCATCTTCTTGCCTGTCTGCGATGCTACCTTGCCTTGGAGCCAGCCAATTATGAACTGAAACCTCTATAAACTGAGCTAAATGAACCTTTTCACCTTTATCTTTGGTTATCCAGTATTTTGTCTCAGCAGTGAAAAAAGACGATAATATTATAAATGAGAAAATAAATTCTACTTAGAGTTCTAAAACCAGTTATCAGATTATCACTACTAAATTCTGCAGTTTCTTGTGCTTTGAAATGAATCTTTCATGTTATTTTTTACTAAATCAGAGCATGACCCTAGATTTAGAATAATTTTCATTTAATGAGGGACTACGTTGAGTTACATATGATAGTACAACATCTGTTATTTTTAGCTTGGCTCCTCAGCTAGTTTTACTAGTTTTACAGAGCAGGAAGAAGGTAAAAATTTGTACATCATACCCATATATTAATAACAAAGTCAGAATTTTTCTGCTTTATTAAAAAATTTATTTAAAACTTTTGACTTAACTAGAAAATTGAAAGAAATACTCCGTTTCTTCCCTTAGTATCTGGATTTTTGAAGTTTTCCTTTAAAACAAAATCTATTTTCAGTATTTGTAGTCAGAGTCTCTGAAATTAAGGTGCATCTATAATTGGTAGTGCCATAATTTAATTGACAGCATATTTTTCTTAATGGTGCAGTTACCTCTTGGAAACAGTAATGTTTTAGGTCCAACACAATACATGAATATTTTGCAATAATACTAGCTAACATTTAGGCTTTGTAGTAGGTCAGAAATTGTGTTATTGTTACTTGAATGAATCCTGGTCCTTAACATAGCCTACAAAGTCTGTCTAATGTGATTTGTGTCTCTTCCATCTCTACTACTATTTCTCTCTACTACTGCCTATTCACATTTGCCTCCTAGCTAGTTGTGAAATAGACCAATCATGTCGCCCCGTAGGACTTTTGGAGTGAATGTTATCTTTGCCTAGAACAGTGGTGGTGAACCTATGGCACCTTTGTGCAGCTAGCTGTTTTTTACCTATTGTTGAAAGCTCTAAAAGGACCACCATCATTGACCTGGAATGTTTCTTCTCTTTTCTGTTTAAATCTTTATTCAAATATTGGAGTTCTCAAGGAACTCTATCCAACCCTAACACTAACTGTAACCCCTATTAAAATTACAACCCTTCTCTCACATTTCTGCTCTCCATAATCTCACTATAATTTTTACTGATCTTCCAACACACTATATGTTTATTATTTTTTTTATTTATTGACTGTTTCATCACTAAAAAGTAAACACCCTAGGGCAAGAAATTTTGTTTTGTTCACTGATAGGTCCCTAGTGCCTAACACTTCAGAAATACAAATATTTATTCAATTAAACCGAACTTTAGTAATGACACTATGAAATATGGATATTCACCTTCATTTTACAGATAC
>PVJX010019031.1:0-35526 GCA_004027295.1 Dolichotis patagonum
TAACTTTGCTGTCTGCATAGGTATACTCTTACATATTTGTGTAATATGCACAAGTAAACCTATTGTGATATTTTATCCGTGCATAAAAAAGTTGTCTGCACTGAATCAGTCTTTGATACTAACTAGATTGATGGTGTGTTTATATGTGACCCTAAAAATAATGCACGTTCCTGTATAAGTTACAGTACAACAGTGTCCTGTGCAATGCAGTGGCTAAAGTGAGTTGTAGTTCTATTAAATAAAGTTGTGTATAATGAAGAAAATGCTTCACCTGCTTCAGTTTTTTGTCTAGCTCATTTTTTATTAGTTTCATCTACACACCTGTTGATAGTTTTCTTTATTGAATCCATTAGCTCTTTAGCTATATTTCTCCGAGCTTGCTGAGTGCATTATTGATCTGGTGCATTATTGATCTGGTTTGTTTTTTATTTTAAAGAGAATAAAACAAGAGAAAACAGAACAGAACAAAGCAAATCAGAACAGAACAATGCAAGCAACACAGGACTTCACAACAAGACAACAGGCCATCCACAGTGGCTACCATAATGTTTCTTGTTTTCTTCAAAATAGGTGACCATACCTTCACAAACAATAATATCAAACATAACAAAATAGTATGAAACCATTGAAAAAATGAAAGCATTACAAGACTTCAAAACCATGTAACAGGAAATGAACAATGGCTACTATAATATCTCATTTTCATCAAAAAAGTTTTTCATACCATCACATATAATAAAATAAAATAAAACACAACAAGATAGAACCAATCAAAACAAGAACAAAAGTATGATAGGACTTCAGAATAAAATGATAAGAAATCAGCAATGGCTACCATAATGTCTCATTTTCTTCAAAATAGCTGTTCATACCATTACACATAATAAAGTCAAACAAAACAGAATAAAACCTTTAGTTTCTTTTTTTTTTTTTAATCGGTACTGGGGATCGAACTTGACCGTGAGCTTGCAAAGCAGGCACTTGTGCTACTGAGCTAAATCCCCAGCCAACAGAATAAAACTAATTAAACAAATGAAAGCATTTTAAGACTTCAAAACAATACAGTAGGAAACTGTGATTACTATAATGTATCCCATTATATTCAAAATAGCTGCCCCTACCATCAGACAGAGTAAAATCTAACAAAACAAGACAGAACAAAGGCAAACCTAACGAAATTGTGAAAACAAGACAGTAAGAAATTAACAGTAGTTTCTACCTTTACCTCTCAGGTGTTTCCTCCTCCATCACTCTTACAATAACTGTTTTGCTTTTGGATCCCATTAACTCTGGATCCCAGTAACTCCAGGTTCACACATATGAATTCAAACTGTTTCACCCATGAACACAATCTCCAGTTGCAACCATTTACTTACAAGAGCCTGAGATTATTCTACTTCATAGCTGGAGCATGGAAATACCACTGCATGGAAATGCCATATCTTTCTTATCCATCCTGTGGTTGATGGGCAAGTTACTCTTGTTTTTTTTTTTCTGGTCTCCTTTCACATGTAACAATTGTTTTCTCCTTTGATTTTCAGTCTAGGAATTTCCTTTCCAGTTAAATGTGTTTCATATATACAGTATATTGGTGGATCTTGTTTCTTGATCCACTCTCTCTGTGCTTTTTATTGCTGACCTGAGGCCATCTACATTAATGGTTACAACCAGCATACATTTTTTTGTCTCTGCCATGCTATCCTCCTGTTGTTGGCCCTCCAATTTATGCTTCATTCAATTGTCTTATTTGGCTATCCTCCTCTGCTGCTGTTCCTGGAACCATGGTCATCTTTATCTCTCTCTGGAATATCTTTTAGCACTCTCTGTAGGGTTGGCTTGGTAGTCATGAGTTCCTTCAGTTGTTCTTTATCATGGAAGTATCTTATTTTTCCATAAATTTTGAAAGATAGTTTTTCAGGGTAGATCAATCTGGGTTGGAAGTTGGTTTCTTTCAGGGTTTGAAACACTTCACTCCAAACTCTTCTTGACTTGATGGTTTGATAAGTCTGCTGTGATTCTGATTGGTTTTCTTTTATAGGTGATCTGTTTCTTTCTTTAACAGTGTGTAATACTCTGTTCTCATGTTGAACTTCTGAGATATTGATTGTTATATGTCTGGGTGTAGATTTACTTTGATTATGGCTAGTTGGAGTCCTATATGCCTCACTTGTCTGCATGCCAGATCCATTTCCCATGTTTGGAAAGTTTTCTTCTATTACTTCTGTAAATAATCTTTTAATTTCACTTGTGTTGACCCCTGCTTCTTCACTGACACCTATTATTCTTAAATTATGCTTCCTTGTGTCATCTTGTAGCCAGTGAGTTATTTCCTGATTCCTTGTTATTTTTAAGAGATCTTTCTTTTTACAATCACTAGCTGCAATCCCATCTTCAGGGTTTGAAAGTTTATTTTGAGTCTTTTTCAAGTGGTTTTGCCAGCTTTCAGTTGACTTCTTAGTTTCCTGGATCTCTCTTTGAATCTGTTTCATGCATTGTAATTCCTTTCTATATTCATTCGAGGTTTCCATCATTTTCCTATGCTCCTCTTTTTCATCTATATCTACTTTAGACATGCTGAACAATTCTTTCAGTATGTTTGTGATTTCTTCTTTTACCTGAGACATTATTTCTGATTTGACTGCTTTTACAATCTCACGAAGTTTCTTCTTTACTTCAGTTGCTATTCTCTCAGAGATTTCAGGTGTGTGACTCATTTTCCATGACTGAATCTCCCAGACATGTTCTGTGTGGGATGGAGGTCTGAGATTGCTCCTTTATCTTGACATTCTCCTCGGTTTCTCCCAACAAGCTGGTTGTGGGGCCCCAGGCACTTCCTACATTGGCTGCCCCACCACAGTGTAGGGAGATGGGGCAGACACTGGGTTCCTCTAACCCCAGATTTACAGGAGGTAGCAGGGCATGGGGCAGGCTTCTCCAGAACTGTGCAGCTATACTGGGGCTTCCCTGATAGTCAGGAGTGCATGGAGGTGGGGCTCCTCTCAGCCTGTGTGTCTACACTGGGACTCCGCAATGGTGACAAGCACACAGGGGTGTGTTTGTCTGATTTCACTGGTGGGTGAAGGCTGCCCAGAGGAATCAAGGGCCTCCGATAGTGGCCTACAGGTGCACAGGGCTCACCTGGCTGTGTGTCCCTGCTCCTGCTGGCCGCCCACAGGAAGGAGCCTTCTGGCAGTAGCACCTGGCAGGCAGAGGCGGATCTGCTGGTTCTCTCTGCCCACACTGGCCACCCACAGGAAAGGGCCTTCTGGTGGCAGCACCCAGCAGGCAGAGGCAGATTTGCTGGCTTTTTCTGCCCATGCTGGCCACCCGCAGGCAAAAGCCTTTTGGTGACAGCGCCCAGCAGGCAAAGGTGGATCTGTCCAGCTCTCTCTGCCTGCACTGGCCACCTGCAGGAAAGGGACTTCCAGTTGCAGCACCCAGCAGGCAGAGGCCCTACTTCAGTTTTTTAAATTTTGAAATGTGGCATATTGCATTTCTAGTTCTTTATAATCTCAAGTGGCTATCATATTGGACAGTTTAGATTAGAGAAGGCAGTACTATCCACAGAGAAGCCAACAGGCCTCAACAGATTAACTCAATAACAATGTATCCCCAGGCAGCCCTTCCAAAACAATTTGTAGCCATGCTGTTTAGAACATGTGACCTCTAAGGTCAAAGCCAAACACTGGCCTAGAAACTGCCTAGAGAGTGGTCTCAACTGGGTGCCAAGATTTTCCAGGACAACACAGAGAACTCATGGGGACATTTGAGTATTTTGAAGATAACACAGTGACAAATGCACAAACTATGACTATTATGCTGCTTGGAACAAGCAAATGAAACTGCTAGGTATTTCTTTTGGACTAGAGGTACTGTAGGGAAATGAGGTGCTAAAGATGCTTTAACTAGGCAACTTTGAAACCTGCTGACTTGGAATTACTTCTTTCTTCTGCTGGCCAGCAATCAGTCACATTGGTCCTAACCTAACTGCAAGGAAGGATGGGAAATAGTCTTTATCTTATTGTAGTAAGCACATAGATTGTGGTCACCAAACCCTTCCACTCTGTCTACATGTAGTTCTTACTTTCCTTGAGACAGTCCAGGCTGAGTGACCACTGTTTCCAACTCAGTCCAGGGTCTCTGAATTAGCTTCAAATTTCACATAGATTTTTGTCTTTGATATTTTAAATATTAATGCTTTCTAATCTTTCCTGGAGCAGTATAGCTTCTCCAGCAGTACCTATATAGTTCATTGAGCAAAATGCCTTCTGATCAGGCTGGGGCCTATAAGTTGACAGACATTCTGGAGCAGACAAAAAAACTGGTTGGATAGGAGTTGGAGTTCATTCTTTGTCTACATGGGCTTCCTTTTTTTCCCCTTAGTCTCACACCTCATTTATATCTTTCTCCAGGCCCGGAATCCCCAAGTTCATCTTTTAAATTACATTTGGTGAAAGATAATATTTCTCATTTCCTATTGTGGGACTGATTATCACCTCACCAAATATGGTAGGTGGGATCAAGGTGCTCTACACATATTGTCAAGTACCACTTTTTAGCCTGTAATTTCTTCTTTCATGTGTTTATCTTTCTTTTCTTTCTTTTTCTTTCTTTCTTTCTTTTTCTTTCTTTCTTTCTTTCTTTCTTCTTTCTTTTCTTTCTTTCTTTCTTTCTTTCTTCTTTCTCTTTCTTTCTTTCTTTCTTTCTTTCTTTCTTTCTTTCTTTCTTTCTTTCTTTCTTTCTTTCCCTTCCTTTTTTCCCCTTCTTTTCTCTTTTTCTTTTTTTCTTTTTTCTGTCTCTTTGAGACAGGGTCTCACTGTGCAGTTCAGGCTTACCTTAAACTCAGTTTGTAGCCCAGACTGGCCTCGAACTCCAGAAATCCTGGCTCAGCCCCCCAAATGCTGGGATTACAGGTGTGTGCCACCACACCTGGCTGACGTCTCTGTTTTTAAATTTCTAGATTTCATCACTACTCCACTGAAAGGCAGCTATCTATTTTGGAGCTGAAAGTGTCAATGATTTGTCAAGTAAGAGCCACCTAAAGCTGGCTTCTGAATCCTTCTGACATGACTTAATTCCTTAAACACTTCTTTGCTTCCTGGTATCAGATGTTCCGGACTCTTGTATCTTCCTTTCTCCAGCCCTGGAATAAGCCGTCTTTCAATGAGCTCTGACCTCTTTTACTGGAGAGCCATAAACAAGAGCCACATGTTTGGATATTGACATACTCCTTGCTATTTGGATATCAGGATGTTACTGCTAGATCCACATCATTGACAGAATCAGAGAATATATACATGTGCACATTATGTATATAATATAAATGCATATAATATACACACAATTGTATATATATTGTCTCATGAGATTTTTTTATCTCATACATTGAAAAGCATGAGTTCATACCAATACCTTCAACTCCAATTAGCACAAAGTTTTTCTCATGCTCATGACTCCCTTCTCTTGCATTCAACCCTTACTTTAATACCTGTATTTGATCAAACCCTCCACAACTGCCTCTCATACAGATACTCTTTTGTTTCATTCAAACTCTGACAAAGGTATTCTGTTCATCGCCACCACTTTTTCTTCCCTCTATGGATATTCTTTTCCTGCCCACACTTCTACAGCTCATGTTGGGCCCCATTTCCAAGAAGCTCGTCTTGGGCTCTGACACTCCACACCAGGCTGTCCTTTGCATGAGCACCTCTTCAACCTGCTTGGGATTGAATTGCCTGTAGTGGGTCACTCATTTCCATATGGTTACTATCTCACCCTACTTGGGATCACATACCTTCTGCTGGGCCAGGGTTCCCTGTGGATACCCTGGTTACTCTGCCTGAGCTCTTGTACCCCTTGCTGGATTGTTCCCAGGACTGATACCCTCTTGGCTATACTTGAACTTTGATTCCTCTCACTAGGCAGCTGTCCTGCTCAAATGTCCTCCTCACTGCTTGAATGTTGATACCCCCTCACCAGGCCATGCCCTTGGCTTTGATACACTATGCTGGGGAGATTTACTGTGACAAAGAAATTCATTTTGGGCTGGGGATTTAGCTCAGCAGCATAAGCACCTGCCTTGCAAGCATGCAGTCGTGAGTTCCATCCCCGGTACCGATTAAAAAAAAAAAAATCGTTTCTCTTGGGCTCCAACATGCTCCACCAGACTCAACTGCTCATCATTCCCACCCCTTTCCTGCTCACTGGCAGACAGACACTGAAGATGAGAATGAGAATTGAGAATTGGGCTTTGATGACTCATGCTTGGGCACCTCCATGCATGACCTGCCTACCATGAAGGCTCTCTCACCCCAGCATGCAGCTGGTTCAGTCCCACTAATCTTTTTAAGCTGACTAGTGAGAAAAGAGGACAAAAAGCAGAGAATTGTATTATTTAATTGTATTTGTGAGTAAATTTGTACGTAAGATTCAGAATTTTAAAAGTACAAGAATAATATAGTATAAGGTTTTTATTTTATCCTCATCCTCCTTCCTTGAACACATACTGATAGTTTCTTACATCTTTCCAAAGTTACTGCCCCACTGTTTCACTGTACTACAATTTTATTTAATTTTTCAGCTTTATCATGTCAGAATTGATCAGTATGATTCCGATACTGAATCTTCCTATCCAAGAATAAGGTACCTTTCTATAAGTTCAGATCTTTTGTTCCTCATATTCACTTCAGATTCACCAATTTCTGTTTTTGTTTTGTACCAGAGATCAAAATCAGGACCTTGCACTTCCCAGGCATGCACTTAGGCCTCTGTGCTACATTCCTGGCCCAGATTCACCAATTTCTGCAAGGAAGTAGCTAACAGTTATCTTCACTTTGCAGGTGAAAATCTGAAATCTAATGTCACAGAGATAAACTTTTGAACTCCACTATGGTTTGAGTGAGTGCCTGCTATCAAGGCTTCTGTTTTAAAAGGTACAGTCACTAGCTTCTGGAGTAGTGGAGTCTTTAGGAGGTTGGGTCTAGTGGGAGGAAGTTGGATGATTAGGGGTGTGATTTTAATGGGGATACTGGGACCCCAGTATCTTTCGGTCTCCATTTCTTTGTTTTCCAACTACCAAGGGGTAAGCAGCTCCCTCTACCACTTGTTTCTGCCATTGATGTACTACCTTACCACAGGCCCAAAGCAAAGAGGCCAACAGACCACGGACTGAAACCTACATAACAGTGAGTCAAAATAGATATTTATTCATTGTAAGTTATCCCTTCAGTTTGTCACAGTAATGGAAAACTAATACAGACACGAATGCTATTATATTTGTTACCATATACCAGAAAAAGCAGTAGTAGATCAAAAGATAACTGGCTGTGGTTGACTATGAAAACTGCATTATTTGTCACTAATTACAGACCACAAATGTATTTTATTCCGTAGATCATTATAGCTACTATTTCTTAGATTATTTGGGACAGTACACATTTTTACTAGATAGTGAAAAATTAAGTAGTCATCCAAATCATGCTATGATGATTCATATATCATTTTTTTCATGCTGTCACGACTGCTTTTCCCAAATTATCACCTTTCAGCATTCCTATAAATGCAGCTGGCATGTTTTCAAATCCTTTGATGATGTGTTCATGATACTGGATTTTGCCCTGTATCAAAACAACAAATATTGATTTCATATTTCCAACACTTTTCTCATCCTAGCAACAAATTTATCATTTATTGTTTTTAATATTTCATAAGGTGGAGGCATGTTTTCTGTGAACCAAAAGTGAATTTGGGGGCAAGATTCCTATACACAGTGTATGTAACAGATTACGAAGTACACATCAGAATGTAGCATGTGTCCAACCACAGTGTAACAGAAATGTCACATGCAATGAGTAAGCACTTGCTAAGTAAATTCTATAAAAAAGTTTAATAAGGCAATGATTTCAGAAAAGGTAGAAGTAGATAGATAAAGAAACAGCATTGCCAAATACTGTCTGGCTGTGGTTTGTATCTGCATATCCCCACCAAAGCCTCACACGCTCATGGGTGGGATTTTCTAAGGTAACTGGATCATGGAGGTGTGATCATTACCAATGGATTAGTCACTGATGAGCTAATGTGATTTGGTTTGTGTCTAGAAGTCCCCCAAAGCCTCATGTAGTCACAGGGCTTTTTCAGAGGTAGCTGAATTTAGACCGTGTGTAAGGGTGTATGATTACTATATCAATCCACTGATTGGTTTGGTACCACCCTAATCCCAGCAGTATGGATAAGATATGAGGCCAAAAGACACCGTGAAGCCTCCTTGTTGCTTTTGCTATCTTCTACTGCCATGAACTGCTGCCCCTCTGCTGTGTGCCATCCTGCCTTGCAGCAGGCCAATTATGGACTGAAACCTCTACAAACTGTGAGCCAAATAAACCTTTCCACCTTTAACTTTGGGTGCTCAGTACTTTGTCTCAATGAGAAAAGTCACCTAGACAGGAAGTAAAGTCTGGTTGAAGGGGGAGGGTCACTGGGGTAAGGACTGGGTCTGTCTCTCTTTCTCTATCCTTGATCACTCTGCCTGCTTCCTGCCACTGTGCCGTGAGCTGTTTCTCCTCTGCCATGCCCCTGTGGTGTGCCACCCTGCCTTGGACTTATGGACTGAGACCTTTACAAGCTGTGAGCCACAATAAACCTTTCCTCCTTTAAAATGTGGGTGTTTCTTCATGTATTTATTTGCGTTTTGTATGTCTTCATCTGAGAACTGTGTGTTCATCTCCAATGCCTATTTTTGGAGAGGGTCCTTGAATTTGGGGGGCTTGGTGTTTTTCAGTTCTTCATATATTTTGGATATAAGTCCTTTGTTTGAGGGATTGCTGGCTAAGATTTTTTTCCCATTCTGTGGGTTTTCTTTTCACTTTGTTGGTGATTTCTTTTGAAGTGCAAAAACTTTTTAGTAATATGAGATCCCAGTTGTTGAGTCTTTGAAATATTTCCCATGTGGTTTGCATTTTATTCATGAATTCTCTCCTTACCCCTGTGTCTCCAATGTTTTTACCTACTTTGTATTCCAATAGATTTAGTGTTTCTGTTTTAATATTTATATCCTTGATCCATTTTGACTTTAGTTTAGTGTACGGAGATAGGAATGGTTCTAGTTTCAGTCTTGGTCATGTAGAAAGCCAATTTTTCCAACACCATTTATTAAAGAGGCTATCCTTCTTCCAGTGAACATGTTTAGCCTCTTTGTCAAATATAAGGTGGCTGAGTGTCTTTGTAGTAGTGTTTGCATCTTCTAATCTGTTCCATTGATCCTCTAATCTGTTCCATTGATCCTATTTCTTTGCCAGTACCATGCTGATTTTATCACTGTAGCTTTGTAGTATAGTTACAAATCAGGGATTGAGGTGCCTCCTGTCTTGCCTTTGTTGCTCAGAATTGCCATTGCTATTCTAGGTTTCTTCTGTTTCCGGATGAATTTTAGGAATGTTTTCTCTAGATCTGTAAGGTATGTTGATGGTATTTTGATTGGGATTGCATTAAATCTGTATAACAGTTTTGGGAGTATGGCCATTTTCACAATGTTGGGTCTTCCTAACCAAGAGCAGGGGATATCCTTCCATTTTCTAATATCCTCTTCAATATCCTTTTTTAGGGTTGTATAATTTTCAGCATATAGATCTTTTACATTCTTGCTTAGGTTGATTCCTAAGTATCTCATTTTTTTAGATGCTACTGTGAAAGGTGATATTTCCATAATTTCTCTCTCAGCCAGTTGTTTGTTTGTGTACAGGAATGCTATTGATTTTTGAGTGTTGACTTTGTATCCAGCTACACTGCTGAATTTGTTTATTACCTCTAGTAGTCTTTTAATGGAGTTTTTGGGGTCTTCTATGTAGAGGATCATGTCATCTGCAAATAATAATTTAACTTCTTCTTTTCCTATTTTTATTCCATTTCTCCCTCTTGTCTGATTGCTCTGGCTAATATTTCTAGAACTATATTGGAGTGGTGATAGTGGACATCCTTGTCTTGTTCCTGATTTTAGAGTGAAGGCTTTCATTTTTTGTCCGTTTAGTGTAATGTCGGCTGTTGGACTGTCACAAATGGCCTTTATGAGACTGAGGTATGTACTGTCTATTCTAAGTTTCTATAAGGTTTTTATCATGAACAGATGTTGGACTTTATCAAAAGCTTTTTCTGCATCTATTGAGATGATCATGTGATTTTTATTTTTGGCTCTGTTGATATGGTGTATTACATTTATTGATTAGCATATGTTAAACTATCCCTGCATTCCTGGAATAAATCCCACTTGGTCATGGTGTATAATATTCTTGATGATTTGCTGCATTCTATTTGCCTGTATCTTATTGAAAATCTTTGCATCAGTGTTCATTAGTGAGATTGGTCTATAGTTCCCCTTTTTGGTTGGGTCTTTCTCTGGTCTTGGTATCAGGATAATACTTGCCTCCAAGAATGATTTAGGCAGGACTGCTTTTGTTTCAATTTCATTGAAGAAGTTAAGGAGTGTTGGAATTAAGGCTTCTCTGAATTTCTTACAGCATTCAGCTGTAAGAAATCCATTATGAATCCATTATGACCTGGGCTTTTCTTTGTTGATAAGTTTTTAATAACATTTTCGATTTCAGTAGCTGATATTGGGTTATTCAAAATTGTTTTATCTTCTTGATTGAGCTTTGGTAGTTCACATGTGTCTAGAAATCTGTCCATTTCCTCTGTGTTTTCCACCTTGTATGAGTAGAGATTTTCAAAGTAAGTGTTCATGGTATTTTGAATTTCCATGGGATGTGTAGGATTTCCCTCTTTTCAGTCCTTATTGCATGGATTTGGGTTTTTTCTTTCTTTTTCTTGATACGGTTGGCTAGGGGTTTATCAATTTTGCTTATCCTCTCAAAAAACCAGCTCTTTGATTTATTAATTCTTTGTATTTTTTTTTTGGTTTCAATTGCATTAATTTCTGCTCTAATCTTAACAATTTCCTCTCTTCTATGAGCTTTGGGTTTGACTTGCTCTTCCTTTTCTAGGAGCTTGAGATGTAGCATTAGGTTATTTATTTGTGCACATTCCATTTTCCTGATGTGCCACCATCACTGGTCATTCAAGAAATTCAAATTAAAACAGCATTGAGATTTCATCTCATCCCAGAAAGGATGGCTGACATCAAGAAAATAACTGATAACATATGTTGCAGAGGATGCAGGGAAAAAGGAACACTCCTCCACTGTTGGTGGGAGTGCAGACTGGTGCACCCACTGTGGAAATCAGTATGGAGATTCCTCAAAAAACCAGGACTGGGAATTCCATTCAATCCAGCTGTTCCCCTCCTGGGTATTTTCCCAGAAAAATTGAAAACATCAGGTCACAGAGATATATGTGCACCTATGTTCATAGCTGCACAATTTGTGATAGCTAAATCTTGGAAACAACCAAAATGCCCATCAATTGCAGAGTGGATGAAAAAAATGTGGTATTTTTACAAAATGGAATACTACTCAGCCATAAAAAATGATGATCTTGCAGCCTTTATATGTAAACGGAGCCAACTTGAAAATATCCTCATCAGTGAAATAAACAAGATTCACATGAGTAAATATCACATTATCTCTCTAGTGTAAAAAATAACAAAAACTGACCCAATACTGGGATCCAAAGAGTATGACTGATATTGTGAAAGTTAAAGGGAAGGAAAGTGCTCTAGAGAGTATAATGAAATGTGATAGTTGACCATATTACTGAATTTCTGTTGGAACATTGAACAGAAAGATTTGCACTGTCAATGTTTGAGTATCTAGTCATTATTTATGCCTTGATTTTATAAATTTGGCAACTACTTTTTGAGATGACAATGAGTAATGTATCAACTAGTGATTCTATGATGAGAATTTTTTTGTTCCTTTGAATGCCTTGAACTCAGTATTGTTCTACCCTTTTCTGGTTTTCTATTCTCTTTAATTTTCTTTCATTTCTTTAAAAAAAGAAAAAGAAAAATATACAACATAACAACCATTGTTAAATTTCTTCCATTCTGTTGTGAAAACCTATATTGACATTGTCTTGAGTATGTTGCGGTTGTTTATGCCTTTTGCTTTTTGTTCTTTTCTGACTTTTCTCTTTTTTAAAGAAAAAAATAATAAAATGTGGGTGTTGGGTATTGTGTCTCAGCAACAAGGAAATTAACTGAGATACTGTTTCAAAGTCACTTCTAGTAGCCAAACCATGCAGAATCAGTACTCCCATTTGGGCCTTGCAGTGGTAGTGCCTGTTCAGGAAGTGTTAGACTGGAAAAACTACCAAGCTCCAGTGGCTGCCAGAGGGGCAATCTGTTTTGTTTTTGTTTTTTTATTTAACTGGGAAGTGACCATAAGCCAGGAAATAGAAAGCATTTTATCACCATTCCTCTCCAATACTAAAATAATGCACCTTGATCCTTTAGATTTCTGTTGACTGCAGCTCCACTACGGTTACAGTAAGTTGGAAAAATGATCACAGCTCAGGATAAAAGGAATTCTTCCAGATCTGAAGGCATGGCTATAAGAAAGCTCTTTGTGATCTAAGACTCAGGACAGCCACAATTTAGGTGCCCCTCTACCATTTATCCATTCAACAACTTTTATCTAGTGCCTACATTTTTTTTTCTCTTTTGTTGGTATTTGGGATTAAACCCACGGCCTCAGCAGGCTAAGCATGTACTCTACCACATAGCTACATCCCCCGGCTCTTAGGTGCTTACACTGATTCAAACCCTATTCTGGGTGCTGCAGATAGATCAGAAAATAAAATGCTTGAATGTTCTTGTCTCCATGGAGGTATAGTCATGGAAGGGAGACAGCAATACATACAAATGGGAGTGCTGCTGATAAAATGATCAAGGAGGATCAGAAATAGAGGGGAAGGGGATAGTTGTAGAGCTGCTTACCTCTAAAACCCATTTCATCAGCTCTTTCAGAGCCTTCTCACGGACATCTCCTTGCCATCTGTACACCAGGAACCCTTCCATGCGGAGTTGCTTATAGATAATACTCTCTGGGGATGGACCTGAAAGCAGAGGGCACATTTGCGTGACAGGGTCCATGGAGGTGTCAACATGCCAAGATTGCCAAGGCACACTGTGTGGAAAGCAGAACAATGGCCCCAAAGGCACCCACATTCGAAACCTGTGAGCATTTTGCCTTACATTGCAAAAAAAGTTTGCAGATGTAACTACATTAAGAATCTTGAGATCGGGAGATTATTCTCTGTCATACAGTTAGTCTCAATCTAATCACAAGCTCTCTTGTAAGGGAAAGAGGGACTCAGAGGAAAAAAATAAGTGATGGTGGAAGCTGAGATTGGGAAGGGCAGATAGGAGTAAAAAGGATGAGACCTACGCTACTGGCTTTGAAGATGGAGAAAAGGGCCACATGCCAAGCAATACGGGCAGCTCCTTGAAGTTGAAAAGGTGAGGAAACATCCTTCTCAAGAGCTTCCAGAAGGAAGGCAGCCCTGCTGATCATTTTAGAATTCTGCCTTCCAGAAGAACGAGAAAAAATTGCACTGTGTTAGCCACTAAGTGGGTGATAATTTTTGCAGCAGCAATAGGAAACTAATGCACACTGAGTCCTTGCATATAGGTCAGGCAGCAGTCATGTAAGAAAGGCACTATTTCTATGTGAGACAGAAAAGGTTGTATTGTTATTTCCTCAAGGATCCTAAGTGACCAGAAACTGAGAGAATAACACCTAAATACAATCTTTCCAATTCTGAGAAATCAGATGAAGATGCCTAGAGTATCAAAGCCAAAAAAGGAAAGAGAATTTGTAGAAATTATCTTTGGCGTCAAAGATAACTAGCATTACTCAAGCATAAAGTTCCCACTCTTTACTTTGAAGAAGGCAGCAGTTAGTGGGAAAGTGTAGCTTTGTCCTGAACCACAGAAACTAATGCATAGTGAGTAACACAGCTGAATGCTTCTCCAGAAGACACCAGCAGCATTTCTTTTTAAGTTAAGGACTAGAAACTTATTTTCTCAACTTGAAAGAGAGTGACACAGATGGGAATGTTGATTTTTTTTTTTTAACAAAACAGCAAACATAGCAGAAAAACTGGTGGAAATAATTACTTGCTTCCTAGCTAACCTAGTAGTAGAATACATAAGAATTTCTGGAAATCAGAGTCAAGGCAGAATTCCTTGCGGTTAAAATAGAATGGACAAGGTCAGCTGACATCCCCATGACCTATCAGAGTAGCTGAACTTCCAAAGAGTAATTGCTAAAAGGAATAGATCAAGTTACTGTAACCAAAATACTTGGCTGTACCTCACTAGACTATGGATAAGAAAATGCATCTTGGACCATTGCTCAACTGATTGGCACATGATTTGCTGTGATACTAGCTAACTTAGCATCAACTAGAAAAATATAGGGAGAAAAAGTGTCTAACAATGATATTACCAAGTGGATCTGAACTTTCCTTCTTGGAGAAGGTCATAGCTTTGATTTTTCATAGCTCAGCCCCTTCTACTCTAAGCCCAGCTGTCTTCATGTGGTTATGTTGTTAGTGACAAGAGTTCCTTCTCATTAGCCAAGCTTGTTACAGAATGAGTAACCAACTGATTCATGTTTGCCTAAACCTTGATTATAGTCTAAAAGATTTCCTTTTATTCTTCTTTCCTCATTTCTGGGACCACAGGTAAATCTGTAAAACAGCACAGAATGATTAGAGCAGAAACCTTATTTGAATAATGCAGAACACTGGTCTTAGTTTTGAGTCCATTGCTAGTGGGATTTAAGGAGTCTCTGGTTGTTCATCTTCCCCTCCATAAAAAGAAGTGTGTACAAGATGTCTCAGATGGGCTGGGGATTTAGCTCAGCGGCATAAGCCCCTGCCTGGCAAGCGCAAGGTCGTGAGTTCAAGCCCCAGTGCCAAAAAAAAAAAAAAGATGTCTTAGAGATCTTTCAGTAATACATGCAGTTCTCTGTTGCTACTGCTTTTGAACCTTGTGAATATGGACAGAGAGGGGCAACTTCAGCATAAGAGAGTGGAAAAGTGGGGTTTGGAAGGCATGGCAGGGCAGCAGAAACAAAACAAGGACAATCAAAAAAAGGAGGTAAAATATATGCCCCTTTTCCCTTTTATTGGTAACTGTTAACTTGGCCAGCCTAAGGTGTCTTGGCACTCCAAGAAGCGCTGCCCAAGATTGTGGGGAACAGGGAAGACTGCCTTTCCCTTTACCCACATCTCCCCCCAACGCTCTCCACCCAACACACGCCTTCCGCAGTAAGACTGGTATCATGAGGAGCTCAGGTGTTCTGTTTCTTGGCTGTCTTTTTTGTAACTTCGTAGAACGTAATCGGTAAGCAAAACTTTTAATAACTATAAATGTTTCTTCCATGCTTGATCCTACTACCGTCAGTGGTGAGGGTTCATTTAAGTATTTAGTACAAAATATATGAAATCACATAGTTTTATTTTAATAAATGCTATTGCATTATTATTTGAGACTATCAGGAAATCTTTTGGATATGCCAACAGTCAGTGGCCTATCTCATATCTGTGAATCTTCCCTTATCCAGTCTTTCTACATCTGTGATCACCTGCATGAACTTGTTACCTGGGGGAAGTTGGTCAATTCTGTTATACACAGAGACGGCCCCACAGATCGCAATTTTTCCAAATTCCTTCATGTGGTGCATAACAGTGTTCAAGAACTCTCCACCTACCTAAGCAGATAGGGGAACAAACAAGAAAACACTTTAAATAATGTAATCACTAAATCTACAAGAATCATTACACAATGCTGTTTTAGTAGCTACAAAGCTGACTGGGCTAGTCATGCCAGCACATGCCTGGAAGGCCAGTTACCCCAGAGGCTGAGGCAGGAGGATTACAAAGTCGAGGCCAGCCCTAGAAACTTAGCATACCCCTGAGTTCAATTCCCAGTACTACAAAAAACCCAAACCAAACCACAACAAAAAGAGTTCATCAAATTAGCACAGCATTGCAGAAAATTAAAGTTAGAAAAAGGCAATAGAAATGGACATTTCCATTTGACTCTAGGAACATAATAATGTAAATTTTAATTTGTTAAATATTATGGTTCTCTGATCAGTCCAACAGTTTCACTGTCCTATAATCTAAACATATGGAAAAATATTGACAACACATATGAAGAACAATGTTGGAAGTCTCACACTTTCCAAGTTCAAAATTACTACAAAGCTAAACTAATCAGGTCAGTGTGAGAACAGAAATATGGATCAAAGGAACTGATTAAGAGTATAAAAAATGAACACTATGATCAACTGATTTTCTACATGAATGTCAAAACAGTCTAATAGTAGTAAAATACTATTTTTAACAAACAGTGCAGAAAAATGGAATATTTACATGGGAAGAATAGAATTGAACTGCTTCCTTCATTATACACACAAATTAACTTGAAATGCAATATAGACATGAATATAATAAAACTGTGAAATTCTTAGAACTCACACAGCAGTAAACTTTGGTGAATTTCAGTAAGACAAAGCTTTCTTAAGACACACAAAAAGCCTCAGCAACAAAAGAAAAAAAAACCAGATAAATTAGAATTCATCACAATTTAGAACTTTTGAGCTTCAAATGATACCATCAAGAAAGTAAAGACAACTCCTGGAAAAGGAGAAGACAGTCAGAAACTGCGTTATCAGTGGATTCCACATTTGTAAACTGGGATACATACTACAAGATTAAAACTCACAGAGATTTCCCTGGTAATTTGCAGACACGCACAGAGCAACAGAAACGAGACAGCTGTTCCCAGCAGAGACTAAACAAGGAAAGTAATCGACTACTTTTTACTTCAACACTGGGGAGACTGGTAGGTGGAGCAGCCAGATGCAAGTTACTGAACACTTCTGAACCTCATTTTCTCTCTTGTAAAACAAAGACAATAGAAAATTCTAGGAAATGTTTTTAGGACCTAAGGTTATATGTAAAATGTACATATTTGCATCTAGTTCTTCTAAAAGCAGTAGTTGAGGGGTCTTGGTGACTCCACAGAATGTAACTACTGTGAATAATGAAAATCAATTCTATCACATACATAAATAATTCTTTTTTTTTTTTTTTTCAGTACTGGGAATCAAACTCACGACTGCATGCCTGCAAGGCAGGCACTTATGTTGCTGAGCTAAATTCCCAGCTCCAAACGTAAAGAATTCTTGAAACCCCAGACATAACCCATTTGGAAAATAGGCACAGGATTTGAACATATATTTCTCCAAAGGATATATACAAATGTACACAAAAGGATCCCAAATATCACTAGCCACAGGGAAATGCAAATCAAACACACTCAAATGGCTACAAGAAGAAAACAGACAGTTACAAGTTTTGATAAGGATATGGAGCAATTGTAATCCTCACACATTGCTGGTGGGAATACAAGATAGTACAGTTACACTTTGTGTAATAGTTTCACAGGTCCTCAAAATTATCAAATACGAAGTTACAATATGACCTAGCAATTTTACTCATGGGAGCTATACAAGGTTAATGACAACACGTTTGAACAAAAACTTGAACACTAATGTTCATAGCAGCATTATATTGCAGTGGCCAAAAAGCAGAAGTAACTCAGATGCCCATCAATCCATGAATATATCATTAAAATTTGGTACATCCATATAACGGGCAATTTTTCAGCCACAAAAGGGCATGAAGTACTGATAAATACTCTGGAGTGGATGGAGCTTGCAAACTTTTTGCTAAGTGAGAGAAGCCAGTCACAAAAGCCATTTCTGGGGTGAGAAAATGAGGTTCGACTCTGCCACAAAGGATAAATTTGAGTCATTTGTAAGAAAATGGATATACTTTCAGCCCATAATATTAAGTGAAATAAATCAGATACACAAGCTTAAACATCTCATGGTTTCTTTTAATGAGAAACCCAAACTATAAATAAAGAGCAAAATGAAAGATAAATAATAATAAGTAGGGAGATAGATCTTTCTCAAATGGGAAGATTAAGATAGAGGAAGACAGGAGGTAGGAGAAGAAAATGGGATGAAAAAGAGTAATTAAAATATGTTATGTACATATACCATCTCCCCACAAGGAATGCAAACATGTACTACAAACATGAACTGATAAAAAAGGTACATGTAACTTTCTTCACATATTTTATATAGGAAGTTCAGAAATACATTCCTTTATCTAGTACTTTATCAATTAATCAGGTAACTCAGTTCATACTTACATTATCAAAATAGCAATCATAACCATCAGGGGAGGCTTTTTTCAAAGCTTCTTCCAAAGAATCTACTGTCTTGTAGTTAAAGGCAACATCAAATCCAATTTGTTTAAGATAGGCAATCTTTTTATCAGACCCTGCTGTTCCAACAACTTTACAGCCCTAAAAAGGAAGAAAAATGGCAACTATTAATAGGCCAGAAACATAAATCAACTGCATTTTCCTACTCTAGTGTGGTCAGGATTTCTAAGAATATACTTCATGTGTAAGAAGCATCACACTAGGCCAACTGACCCCATGAATGAAATCAGTCCCTGCACCAACCTACATCCCAGTTTAGCTGGCCACTCCATAGATACCTTCTATATTTACTGGATTTATAATTCATCTCAACCTGCTGCTTCAACAACCTACTTATTTGACGTCTTAGGTTTTTTATTTGAGCACTTCTTTTCAAAGATTTGTGTGCAATCGCTTGGTGCAGTGGTTCTTTAGACTATTCTTTGGACTCAATTCTTGGTAACTGACACTCAGTGTGATTTGGTCCAAAGCACTGGACTAAATGCTCACGAATCACAGAAGAACTGGAAAGCATTCTGAAAAGCAGTCTCAGGATGAGAACCCTGAGCTAAAAGGATTAGGTCCTTGGGAATCTAAGCCCAGTAAAATTAAAAAGCATTTTTAGATATCATAGCAAAAAATTTTTAACTAAAATTTTAAAAAAATCACTGTATGTAATTTTAAACTTAAGATTGTTGAAACAAAATATAGGACATGGAAACAGAACAAAAGGGTAATATATACTACATTTAAAGTTCAAATACATATATAAGGTATGGTTTTTGTGTGAAAATATGTATACAAACACTAACAGAATATAAGACTAATTTTAAATATCAGCACTAGCAGATTCTAAACTAAACTTTGATTTTAAGTAATTAGAGAAAAAAATCAACACTAGAACACAGAAAGAGAAACAATAACCAATAAACAAAATAAAATAGCTTAAATTCACCTATTGAAACACTGAAACTTCCTAGGGAAGAAATCAAATGCATTTATCCACTATTTACACAAAGTATACATAAAATGCACAGAGGGGCTGAATACAAAAGAATAACTTTAAGGGCAACTCATCAAATTTTTTTAATAAAAATCCTTGTATTTTTAACAAAATATTTGAAACAAGAATACTAGAAACATTTCTAATTCATTTTATAATTCTAGCATATATTAGGTCTGACTAGCCACTCTGAGTTTGCAAAATCAAAACTTTTAAGTCTAACTCATTATAAATACAGGTGTAAACATTCTTTTTTAAAATGTTATTAAATCAGGGCTGGGCATGTAGCTTAATGGTCGATTGTGTGCTTAGCATATTAAAGGCCCTAGGTTTAATTCCCACTGCCCCCACACACAAAGTTATCAAATCAATTTCAAAGCCATAAACTTATAATATGTCATAGATAAATATTCTAGGAACACTAGATTGGTTCCATGTTGGAAAACAAATATAATTCACTGACCTCAAAATTAACATGCTAAACTGGGTGTGGTGATACACACTTGTAATCCCAGCACTCTGGGAGATTGAGATAGGAAGGTTGCAGGTTCAACCTGGGTAATTTAGCAAGTTAGTGAGACAGTGTCTCAAAATAAAAAATAAAAAAGGGATAGGGATATAGCTTAGTGCAAAGACCTTGGGTTCCATCCCAAATGCTAGGGGAAAAAAGTTAACTTGCTAAATAACAAATGCATCCCTCAAATGCACTGCTAGTTGCTTAAATAATTTCTTAGTTGCTTAAATAATTTCTGCAAACTGTGACAAACTCCCATTAGTATAGAAGACAGTCTGAACCATTGGTTGTGTGTAGCCTCGTAACTCATCTGCCTTCCATTTACTTTGTACACTAGGAAGCAGGTCCTGAGTCCTGCATTCTAGCCTCAGGCAAGGTTAGACTGGGTCTGAGCTACCTGAGGTCCTCCATCATCAGACTGTGTCCCTTGAGCAGAGATCTTCTGGGTACCTCCCACCTCCCAAAGTTAGTTCTTTCTGGGGCAACAGCCTTTGTAATGCAGCTATGTGGGTGATGACTGTTAGTCTGGCTGATCTCAAGTCCTTCTTCCTGTTACTATAGGCAATCATGAGGACAAAAATGTTAAACTGTAGAAAAAGACTGTTTAGTTAAAAATATAAAAACACTAGATCTTATAATCCACTGCTGGAGGAGGAGGCCATTCGGACTTGATATCTACAATGTTATCAAATGACAATGTTCAGCTCACCTCTGCTATGCTGCCCCCTCCTCCCCAATTCTCAACCTCGAACTTCTAATCAAGGCCCTCTAATCAGATCATAAGCTCCTTGAGGTCAGGGAAAGGCTGCTATGTTCACTGTTGTGTTTTCAGCGCACGTGGTGGATCTTCAATCAATGTTTGTTACTGGAGAAAGACACTTACCTTGAGCTTAGCTATCTGCCCCACGACAGAGCCCACTGCTCCAGCTGCTGCACTGACCAGCACTGTCTCTCCACCCTTCACGCCACAGATCTCCAGCAGGCCAAAGTAAGCCGTTAGACTAAGGGAAGAAAGCAAGGCATATGAAACGATTTGTTTCTTTCCCCTATTACTCTTTTATATAAACTTCAAAGGCCTCTCAGCAGCCTTGGCCAGCACCAGGAGCCCTGGGATACAAACAAACATTCAAAATACAGGAAATGAGTATTACCAGCCACTTTGGTCCATTTTCTTCTCTACCCCGAGAAAGGAATAAAGATGATGTGAAGTAGGAAAATGGAGAGCTGGCTAGAGAGGGGCTACATCCAGTCCATGTCTAGGACAAGTCTCAAGGTGAAAAAATATAGGTTCCCCTTAAACTTTGGGGGACTCTAAAAGGGAGATATAGTGAGACCTTGTCTCAAATAAAAATAAAAGAGGGCTGGGAATGTAGTTCAGTGCAAAAACCCTAGTTCAAGCCCCAGCACCACACAGGTAAGCAGAGCATGAGGAAGGGAGGGGAGAAAGAGGAAAAGGAGCAAAAGGAAGACGGGCTTTTTTAGACAAAAAAGGAAATGAGATCTAAAGCTGAGTTGGAAACTGGAGAGAAGATACAGGATGAACTGAGCGGGGATCTTTCTCAGTGACAAAGCTATCAGAGGCTTGAGAACTTTTGATCTGTTCAAAGCTGAGTGACTGTACGACCACACTTGTGATTCATCCCAATTATTCAGACTACAGATACTCTTGCACAGGTACACAAGGAAAGGTGAGGAAGGAAAGACAGTGTAGATAGAAGAGGCCAAGGTGGACTGAACTCTCTGGACTCTAAAGTGAAGACCGAGGTGAGTGGTGGGTAAAGCCAAGAGTCCTGCCCCACCCAGGGAGAAAAGGAGCTGCTTCCTTTGTGTCACGATTTTGCCAGATGCGTGCACAGGTCACGCTCCATGTTACTTTTACCACTGCTTTCTCTTTATGTCTGAGGCTCTCTGACTTGATTCTCCTCCCTGCCTTTAGCGTCAAGGCTGATTCTAAGTGTTATGGCTTGTATCTTGTATTTGTTTCCCCAAAACCTCATGTGGTCACAGTTTCAAAGGTGGCTGGATTGGGTATGTGAACATGGATTAAGGGTGTGATATCGGGATGCAAGGTATGGATAATGGAAGCCTCACCCGGCGTGCGGGTGGCACCAATCAAAAAATTTACATCCTGGATAGAATAACGAGAGGGGTGACAGGCTTGCTACCGCTGCTTGCTGCCTTCTGCCTGCCATGCCAGAAATCATTTTTCCTCTGCAAAGTCCTCCTGCTACATCACCCTAGCTTGGAGCAGCTAATTATGCACCAAAACCTCTACAAACCGTGAGCTGAAATAAACATTTCCTCCTTTAAATTTGGGCGTTGGATATCTTGTCTCAGGAATGAGAAAGGTAACTAAGACACTAGGCTACTCTTTTCTTTTTAAATTTATTAACTGAAAAATAAAAAATGTATACATATTTATTCTGTATAATAGGTTTGTCATGGTTTATGTCGGTGGCCCCCAGGCCTGATGTATTTGCATTGTGCATTTGTGATTGGTTCATTGTCTAGCGCTTGGATTGGTGGTGTCAGTGCTACACCCTCCTAGGGGGTGGAGCCAGGATGTGCTGTAATGGCAGGAAGAAGGTGTGTCTCTCTTGCTAGTTTCCGCTTGCAGTTTGCAGCCGCCATGAGCCGCAGCCCTGCTATGCCACCCTGCCTTGGAGCCAACTGAGTATGGACTGAAACCTCCAAAAACTGTAAGAAATAAACCTTTCCTTTCCCAACTTTGGGCATCAGGTATTTTGTCTCAGCGACTAGTGAAAAGTAACTAAGACAAGGTTCTTTCAAAATATATAGTTATTTAGTTATAGTGGGATGGTTTAATAAAACTAATTAACATACACATTTAGTTACAGTGGAAATAGCTACATTGAGCTAATTAACACGTTACCTCACAAAGTTATCATGTTTCTTGTCAAGAACACATCAAATCTGCCTTCTTAGCACTTTTCAAGAATACAGTATATTACTGCTAACTGTAGTTACCAGGCTCTTTTGAATGTCTCCTGGTAACCACTATCCTACTGTCTGCTTCTTTTAGCAGATACCACCACACGTGGTATTTGTCCTTCAGTGCTTCATTTATTTCACTAAATGTTCTCCAGGTTTAACTATATTGTCATAAATTTCAGAATTTCCTTCTTTTAAAAAGCTATATAATGTTCCAGTGTGTGTGTGTGTGTGTGTGTGTGTGTGCTCTGTGCATGTATGTGTGTCACATTTTCTTTATCAATTCATCTGTTGATGTATTTTTAAGTTGCTGCCCTCTCCTTTCTTAGTCTTACCATCTTTAAGCAGCCTCTGGCCTATAATTCCTCAAGTCTCTTCGTGTTGACCAAATTCTATATAAATTGTTTTGAAAAACAGAGTGGTAGGCACTCAAACAAATACAACATACCCATGAAACTCACCCTGGCATGCCAATTGTCCCCAGGGCCAAAGACAGTGGTAATTTATCTGGCCACTCTGTAAGCAATTTTTCCAGTCCTTTTCCATCAGAAATGAAGTGTGTTGTCCAGCCTGAATGAGCCAGCACGATAGATCCTGCCGGGAAGGCTGAGTTTTTACTTTCCACAACTCTGAAAGATAAAGCACATTAAGACAGGTGGCCCATTTTCCCTTTCATGGGAATCAAGATGCTTTGTAGTTGATGTTCACTGAGGACATGGAAGTTGACATTCAATAGCTGATACCCTGTCACATCTCGGAATCTTAATTCTTAGCCACTGGCAAAGGAGCCAGCAAAAATAAAGTACTCTTTCTACTGACCCAGCATCTGCCCCTGTCCTCACCCACTTCTCTTCCTTTTGATCCAGAAGATTCCATTCACTGGTTCAAGTTGCCCAGGACACCATCTTTCTTCTTTAGAGCTCATCCTCTATCCCTTAGTCCTCCTTTCTCTTGAGTCTTTAACATTTTCTTATCTAATGTCCCTTCCTCTTGGCACATAAGGACGTTCAACTCTGCCATCTTATAATCCTATCCTCTTCTTTCCTCTTTTTTTACCTTGTGCAGTCAAACTTCCTCACTTCCCACTCACTTTACAACCTGCTGCAATGATTTAAATATGAAGCTTCCCTCCAAAGACTTGTATTGAGGACTTGGTCCCCAATGCAGCAATGGTCAGGGGTGAGGCCTAGAGAAGTAATTGGATCATGAGGGTGCTGACCTCATCAACGACTGACCAATTTGTTAGCTTATAGCCCAGTGGGCTTATTTGGAGGTAGGTCTAATTGGATGAAGCAGGTCATGAAAGCATGGCTTTGAAAGTTCTGTGTTGTTCCAAGCCCCTTCCTCACTGGTTCTTTCCACCCATTTCTGTTTCCTAGCTGCCATGAGGCAAGTAGCTTTCCTCCGCCAGGCCCTTCCACCACAGTGCTTCTGCCTTGGAGCCAGCCAGCCACAGACTGAAACTGTGAGTCAAAACAAACCTTTCCTCCTTTGAATTGTGTACTAGTATTTGGTTAAAGTGACAAAAAGGTGATTACCCATCTCCTGCTACTTCCACTACTCTACTAAGATCACAACAACCTCTTGAATGCAAAACCCAATGGATATTCTTTAGTCATGATCATATTTTGCCTTTATACTCTATTCAGTGCTATGGATCACCCAAAACTCATCCCCCTGGGTTGCTAGGATACCGAGCTCTCCTGGCTTCTTTACTTCCCTCTCTAAGCTGTCCTTCTCTGTCTCATTTATTTGTTCCTTTTCTTTCATCTTCTCTCACTCTTACCATTCTTTACTATCTTCTCCCCAAATCATAAACTTATTATAGTACAGATTTACTCTAGAAAAGGTAAAACATATAAAATAAAACATTAAGTTAGCTAAGGATTTTACTTGGCAGTAGAATGCATGTCTAGCATGTTTGAGGCCCTGGGTTCAACACTCTAGCACTGCAAAAATCTTTAATAAATAACTACAAAACTTAAAACATCAGTTATAACCCTACAACACAAAGATATTTTGGTGTTGTATGGCAATTTTAATCATATATTTATAAGTATGTATTTACAATAATTGAAGTAATGTTTTGTAACCTAAGGTTCCTCTCAACATTATACTATATATGATTTAACTTTGCCATGTTATTAAAACTTCATCAAAAACTATAATGAATTTAATTATTTCCCCATCAGCAGGCTATTTCCAGGATCTTTCCTAATGTAAATTACATTTAAATTAACACTTGTCAGTATTAACTTGTTTCCTTAGATTGTACTACTATAAATGCAATTACTAGGCCAAAGAGTCTGAAAACATTTGTAGCTCTTGCTGCATACTACCAAACTCCTTTCAAGAAGGTGTGGCAACTTCTTGATAGCTAGTAAGTTACTTGTTGGTGCACCATCATATCATCTCTCAAGCTAACTTGTATTTTGAAAAATATGTGCCAATTCAGCAAACACAAATACATGTTCACGTCTTTATCAGCAAGAACTCTATAAAACTTCATAGAAAGAAAACTGTTTTTGGAAATAGAGAAATATATTTTGTACTTAGAATTATAAAGAAGTAAGTTTCCTCAAAATAAATTAAAGGTCACTAAAATACCAATAAAAATCCAAAAATATAGAACAGTGATATTCTTTGCAGAAATGCACACACACGTCTTGAGGATTTTTGAGCCCTTTACCCCCCCTTGACTTTACCTCTACCCTTCCCATAATCCTACCATCTATCCTTTATTATTTATTTACATTTTAGGTTTCTCATAAAAGAAAATATATGATCATGTCATCTTTTTGTTGGGCAACTTGTCTTTGCAAGTTAAAAATACGTATCTCTTTTCACCTAGAATTTGTACTTTTCAGAATTTAATACATTATCAAAGAATACACAGACACACACATACAGATACACACATGTCCCCTGAAGATTATTTGTAGTAGAAAAAAATTGGAAACAGTTGTTATTGGTAGTAGATTAGTTCAATGGCAGAATGTAGTAGAATATAGTATTTAGCTTTTAATCAAGATAGATGATATATATAAATAGTATCAACAAAAGATTTCTATGACATTTTAAGTTAGCAAAAGAAATCTGCTGAAGGGTACATAATCCCACTTAAAGCATAGAATATCTGCACTGAACAATTTTTGAAATACTAATACATTAACAAAAATACTTTTCAATTTCAAGATAAAAACTTTTTATTTCAATGTTTACAACCATGAATGCAATTTTTAAGGAATTAATAGTAAGAGAAACAGAATGAGGCTGAAATGGTGGCAATTTCACATTCTTCCTTCCTTCCCATTTAATCAGGAAAAGTGTAAGATTCCCTAAAGTCGCTTCCTGGCTCAAACAGTGAGTGAACCACACAGGCTGAAGGAATCATAGGAGCAAAGGACAGACACAGAGCTCCAAAGGAAGAAAAGAAGCACTGGGACAGATGAAGTAATTAATTACCTGGCCACTTGCTGCCCCATCATCACCTCACCCTCCTTCAATCTTCTGGATCCTATCCTGGAAAGAAAGAAAAATTTATTCTTAGTGCAAAAAGCATCTGGAGAAAACTTTTATGAATTTTCAGCCAAACAGAAAACCACTACGCAGTATGTACAGAAACAAAACCCACAGGGGCAGCACATACCCTACTAGAAGTACTTCGGCTCTGTGATCTCCAAAGATGCACTCTACTAGTATTTTTCCATGAGTGAAATTAAGACTCTTACCACCATGTTCAAATATAGATGAGTTTAAATCAGTGACTTTAAAAATATACAACCAAATATACACTACTTAGTTCTTGTTAATACAAAACATTAGTCACATAAAAGGATGCTAATTAACATTTTTAAACTGTGTTTTTCATTTGAATTGTATCAATCAACTATGAAAAATATTCAAAAGAATGATAACGATAGGTATATTATCTACTTTGGCAAAAAAGTACTGAGGCATTAGTAGCCTTTGAAGACTTTTTTTCCTTTCCCTCCCTGAGATATTTACTGTGTCCATAAGTTTGAGTCAACTACTGATGATTATCTAGATTAGAATACAGGTCACTGGAAGGCAAAAATAGCTGATTTCAGTATTAGCAAATACACTGCCCAAATAATTTGCCAGTAATGAAATGGGAAAGTTGGAGGTTAGCTTCTTGTTTTCCTTTTTTTTCTGGAAGCAACTCTGGTGAGTAATAAACAGCACACTATGCACAGTGGAGTAGAGACGAGCGTAGAGTAACAGGACCAGGGTAATCCCCTGCCAAGCTCTTCAGACCTCTGCCTACAGAAACTGAACATCCGTGAATCCCATCACTGATACAAACCACGAGAAATGGGAAATGACAAACGTTGGCTATTTTAAAAGATAAGCCACAATGCCCACAGGTCATTGCAGAAACTCTGAAATAAGTAAAATTCTACACGGGTATAAATAAAAATCTTTTCAAAAGACTACCTAAGGCACTTCACTATAGTATTCAACACACAACATAAGAAGTTTTAGGAGGAAAAATACCTCATGTAAGGATCCACGGAGAGAAATAAGGCTTCAAGCAGCACCTCTACAAAAGAAAGGATTCCACAGGCAGTTAAAAACTCAAGCCGGATACCTTCCTCATTCCCCTCCTCGCTCTCCAACCCCACTTCCCCTCCTTATTTACAAAAGCTTTGTTTCCATTTTTTCCTTCTTTTCAAGTTTTTCTGGTCCCTTTCTCTCTTTCCTCTTACCCTCTCTTACCAAATGTGCAATCCCTGTTACAATGCTCACACTGGATTTCATTACTAGCCTCAGTATGAAGAATAAGCATTTTAGTGAACTGATCCTCATGGACATATTTTCTAGAATATGCATCTGAGTACTGGCCATTTTAAAAATGGATCAAAAGCCTCGCCACGCACCCCCTTTTCTCAAAAGCTTACCCACCTGCAAGACTCTCTATAGACACCTCTTGTAATCTGAGCTCTGCAGATGAGTACTAGGCGGCGATTGCCCCATTAGTGTGACTGAGCTTAATAGGACAGAGCGGATATGTTACCAAGGTCTGGTCAAAGCTTAAAGAGTAATTCATCCAAGCACGAATTTCAGTTGTCAAAGAAAACAAAGGAAACTTCTACGAGGACATCAAAACTTCAAACAGAAAACTAAAAAGGTCTCTGTGGCAGACTGCACAATGGCTAGAAATATCTCCCACCACCGTGTGCTATGTTTTCCACCAAGAAATCTACTTCTAGGGGCCGAGGATGTAGCACTAAGGTACAGTACTTGCTGATCATGCATATCGCACTGGGTTCGATCCCCAGCCCCGTAACAAAATGAAAGAAGGAAATGTGGATTCCCCTTGAATCCAGTCTTGGCAATGTTACTTGCTTTGACCAGTAAGATACCAAAAACATGATACAATTAGAAACTTGAATGCTGCAGACCCACAAGATCACTATGAAAACAAAGCTCAAACAGCCTTCCAGGAAGGGCTCAGAGATAACTGAGGCCCCTGCTTCAGGAGAAAGTCTGCTAACCACCAGGCACAGGAGGGAGGTCCATCCTAAAATAATCATTTGGCCCAGTTACAGAATCATTCACTTTAACCCTGCTCAAACTGCCAACCCTCAGGGTCATGAGCACATAAATGATTGCTGTTTGAAGTCACTAAACTTTGGAGTAGCCTGTTATGCTACAAATGGTAACTGACAGCCTCTTGCAGCTCTGAAATCTTACCTCCATTTTTTAAGGGTGGGAGCTCCACAGTCTTCAACTCAAGGTCGCTCTGAGTAGGCTCACCCTGAAAGTGCTTCTTCAGGGTCCAGCTCTTAGCCTTAACCATCCTGAGGCTCCTAGAACACAATGAACATGTAATCCGCTACCACGAAGCCACTGGATTGCACTGAGGCCAGATAGCACGACCATAATGCTTTTCATATTGTTATCTAATGCCAATCACATTCATTTAGGATTTACTGCCTCTGGTGCTAAGCTAAGCACTTCATAAATATGATCTTATTTTATTCCCCTAACTTCTCTATAAGATAGGCATTGTTATTGCCAGCTTAGAGATGAGGAAACTTCCAAGGCAAGGTACAACGTAAATTGATACAAAAATTCTTCCCACGAACCACTTAGGCTACAAGTTCTCTAGGGCACTGACAGCTCCAGCGCGTGCAAATGCTTCCAATTTGTCATCTCTCATAAAGAAAATCCCCAGGACAAGCATCAAACACAAAGAGCCAAACAAATGGCCTGCTGGGCAGAGACATCTGTCCTACAGCAGTCTCAGAACGCTTGAAAGCCACTGAGAGGCGCTATTGCTCCACTCCACGTTCAGGAGCGAAATTTCAACTTGCCACGTAAAGTTAGTTAATTATGAGTTCTGAGAGGCGCCGAACTTTGGGCTTCGAACTACTCTGAGTCACGTGGAACCTCCTCTCCGCCCACGAATACTACAGAGGAGCCCACAGCGCTGGCGATTTTACCCTGTCCGGTGCCCGGGAGCGGGGTCACTGTGGCCCGGAAGGGGCACTTCCACATTGCACGTGGAGTGCTGGGGGCGGCCAACCCTTCTTCCTCGTCCTCTTCTGTTTTAAAATTCATTTTGAATTGACAGATAATTCCATGCGTTGAGGAGGTACAATGTGATGTTTTTATACACAATGTAGAGTGACTGAATTGAGCTAATTAACCTACCGATGATCTTATTTACCTATCGTTTTTATGGTGAAACATTTAAAACTGTAGTTGTTTTGAAGTATACACTGTTACTAGGAGTACTCTGCTGCGCAACAGAATCTCAAAAATCTCTTGCGGAATGCTCCTATCTGACCCTTCGTTCCCCTCTGAGCAACAATTCTCCTTCCTTCACCAACCTTTCCCACTTCAAATATTCATTCTACTCTCTACTTCCAGAGTTTTTCTTTCTTTTTCTTTTTTTTTCCCGGCCCATATTTTATTCCAAAATATGGGCCGGGAATATAGCCCAGCGGTACAACCACCTGCTCGGCAAGCGCAAAGTTGTGGGTTTGATTGCTGATACCAAAAAAAAAAAAAAAAAAATCCAAAACATTGTTGTCCCTTTCTTTCCAAAAAGCGCCCTTTATTCAACTCGCCACAAGTCCGCGGAGGCTGGCGCAGCTCAGGAAGGGTCCCACTGCGCCCGCCCCGATCGCCACCCCTGTCTAACTTCTCCAACATACTCGCCCGCGTTTTGTCGTCACTCAACTCCTCGCTCAGCCCCTTTCCAGGTTGGCGGCAGCTATGGGGTGGACCGGAAAAGCAGCGCCCCCTGGCCCTTCCCTCTGGATCCAGCCCGGACCTTTCCAACAACCAGCAGGGACCGGACTCTGCGGCGCCAGACAGGGCTCGAGGGCGCGAGGCCGGGGAGGGCTGAGCAAAAACGCTGCTCCTCGGCGGCGCCCAGACGCGCAGCGGCAAGGAGGACGACAGGCGGCGGGAAGGAGGAGGGGAGAAAAGGGAGAAGCAGAACAGCGACTTACGAGAGTCTGCAGGTTCCACTTCGAGAACGACCTCGAAGAACGCTTGCACCGCGGAGCGCTCAGGCCTTGGATTTATGGCGTTGTGTCAGAGAGGGTGGAGCCTTCAAGGGCGGCGCTACGTCTGGATTTGGTGCCCGAGTCACAGGGAGGGAATGAGGGCCCAGGGGTCCAATGCAAGCTCACGTCCAGTAGTAGAAGCCCCCATTGGAGCCCTGCGTGGGTGATTCTGTGCCTGCGGCTGCAGCGTCCTCCTTGGGAACCCAGTGCAAAGATGCCCAGTGGGAAGACCCAGCGGGGCCTGCAACGCGGTCAGGAAGGCTCCCAGCTCAGGTGCCCGGAGCAGCGGCTTGATCCCCAGTTTTGATCCTCTGCCTGCCTATTCCCAGGCTGCCTATTGTACACCTGCTTAGATTTTACGAGAAAGGTATTTTCCTCTGTTCATCCTTTTTAGACTCTTGCACGTAGGAGCGAGTGCTTTTGCGCGCACCCCAGCATCATCCAGGGCTTTGTCATCTCCTGGCTGGCAGGGAGGGATCTGGGCTGCACTGGAGCACGGGGGAAGTCGCTGGTTTTTAGGGTTCGCTGCCTGGTGTAGCTTCTTGTCTCAGCTCATCTACAAGAATGGAGATAACCCCAGTGCTTAACCCCCAGTCAGGGTGAAAATCACATGCCTAGGCCGGGGGAAGGCCCTGGATTCATCTCTAGCTTCAGGGTGAGGATTAAATATCATTTTTAAAATAAAAAGTTAAGTATACAATGTTGAGCTCAGCACAGGTTTATGGTCCCCAATACTCCGTGCACCCTGGCGCTCGGTCAGTAGTCTTGTAACCTGTCCTGTCCCTGCCCACCCACCTGTATTCTATTTTACTCTTCCAAACCCTAGCACAGGCTTGTGTCAGTCACGTAGTATAAATAGGGAAACAATGCAAAGATGTTTAAAGGACTTCAAAGCTTCCTCTGTTTCCACCTCCTCCAAGTAACTGTTACCTCAAGGAGTGCATCTTAGTTAATTGCCCTGGGTCACCTAAACCATTTATCTGTCCTTCTGTATAGGATTCTTCTTTTCTCCCTGCCAGGCTTTTGATTAACAAGGTGCTCAGTGAAAGATTCAAGAATTCCAAGAGATAAGACTTCACAGTCCCCCCCAGCCCCGTAACCCCCGCATAAGATAATGTAGTAATAATTGGATGTTACTAGTACAGGTTTGTCAGTTTCCCATCCAAACATTGCTTGTTGCCCTCAAAAGCTTTTCAACAAAGGAGCTCAAAGAAATCTGAGTGTCTCTGAGAGAATGTATTAGTTTTGTTGCTAGGGCTACAACAAGATACTATAGGCCGGTGGTTTAAACACAAATATTTTCTCAAAGTTGTGGAACCTGGAATTTGGAGATCTATCTATCTATATCAGTGGTGGGAAACCAGTGGCATACTGTTGTTTTCATGTTATGACAAAAGGTGTTAACATATGAGTTGCTTTTTTGTAAACTAAAACCTCGTGTTCAGGTTTAATTGCAGTGTTGGCAGTTCGTGATACATAAGTGGATTTTGGGTTAGTTTGGGCACTCATCTCTGAAATTGTTTGGCAACACTGATCTGTACGTAGCTTTGCTTTCTCCTGAGGACTTAACTGCTTGCTTTGCTGTTGGCTCCCTTCTCCCTATGTCCTCACACAGTTTTTTCTATTTTTGTTTGTTTGTTTTTGTTTTTTTAATTGCACTTAAAAGGAGGTAAAATTAAACACAACAAAACAGAAAAGAACAAGATATAAGAAACCATAAATTTCAAAGCCAGACAATCAGAGATCTTCACTATCTGTCATATTGTCTCTTGTTTTCTTCCAAATGGTTGTCCACATCTTTGCATATGGGGAGCTCATACTAAATAACATAGCCAATCTTTTCACAAAATGTGTAGTTAACTGGTTCCCACTTGCTAAGGGTGGGAACGGGACAGGGGACAGGACCACATGAGATGTCTGATTCTCAGCCCAAGAGCTGGCAGGATCACAGCCGCCCCCCAGAGAGGGGAGGAGCTCCTTGTTCTCCTGGCACCCGGAGTCAACCGCACCAGGTCCCGAGGTGCCAGGGTCTCTCCCCTGCAGGCCCCCTAAAGTCTGCCATACTCACCTGCTATTTCTTTCTGATGAATTGACCATTCCATTTCCAAATTTCTGAAATGGCCAACAGACCACAGAAAGAATTCTCCTTAGGCTCCTGTTTGAAACCAGCAGCTACAAGCAATCTGCTGGCCTTGCTTCAGGGCCATTCTTTGTGAGTTTTAGCCATAGTGTCTCTCTTCTTCCCACCTCCCCTCTTCTTTCTACTCCTCTTCTTCCCCTCCTCTTCTTCCTCTTTTTCCTGTCCTCCTGTTTTGTTTTTGTTTGTTGGTTTTTTGAGACAAGGTCTCACTATGCAGTTCAGGCTGGCCGTGAGCTCACCAGCCAGGCTGGGCTCAAGCTCACAATGACCCTCTTGCCTCGGCCTCTTGAGTGCTGGGATTACAGGGGTACACCACCACACCTGGCTGTCCTTTCCCTTCTCTTCCCCTTTCATTTTCTTATCCTTTTTCTAGTCTTCTTTTTCTCCTTCTTCCTTTTGTTCTCCTCTACCCTATCTTCATCCCCTTCTTCTTGTTTCTCCTCCTCATCCTTATACTCCTCCTTCTCTTCCTCCTCCTCCTTCTTCTTGAATTAAAACCAGAGCCTTACATATGCTACACATGTGATCTACCAAGCTAAATTCCCAGTCCCTTAAAAAAATTTTTTAGATGCAGAGTCTTGCTAAATTGCCAGACTGTTCTCAATCTATCTATGTTTTTGCCTCAGTAGCTTGAATTATAGGCATGTGGTACCATGCTTGGTTGTATCTTTCTTCATGAGAATGACAGTCATATTGGATTACAGTCAACATCTAAAGGCCTCAGTTTAATTTAATCACCTCTTCTCTTTCAAGGATGTTTTTAAAGTAAACTCACATGGATTAGCACCTATTCATATGACGTCATTTAACTTTAAGACCCTTAAACTATGTTTAAGACCCTATCTTTAAACATAGTTACATTTTGAAGTACCAGGAATTGGGACTGTAACATGTGGATTTGTGTGCATGAGTTCACGCATGCATGCGTGTGGTAGTGGTGGTGGAGATGGTGGTGGTGGTGGTGGCAGAGTTCAGACCATAATAGAATGCATGGATAAAATATGGTAGATGAACCCTGCAGGGCATAATACAGTAATCAGAAAAACCTGTGTGTTTGATATATATAAAGCCACTTAGAGGGATCCTAAAAATACAATGCTGCAGTACCAAAATAAGAAATAGAATAAAGTACATGCTATGAGATCATGTAAAAAAAAAATCAACACACATTAAAAAATGACAGTTGCTGTCTATAGTAACAAGAGGAGAAAAGTAAGATTGGGATTGAGATTTTTAAAAAGGCAAGAGAGAGAGAGAGAAAAAGACAGAGATCAACGTGACAGTATACCCAGTTAAAAAACTTTCTTCTGGCCTTCGTTATTACTGGAATTGTGACACAGTTCTGATCAACAAGACATAATAATCTAATGGGCAGGGTCGAACTTTTGGGAAAATTATTGCTTTCCTGATTAAAATGAAAAGGGATAAATCCAGGAGATCGGCATCTCTGTCTTCCTGTCTGGAGCGTGGAGGTGCTGCCTGTGGAGGGGGTGTGTAGCAAACCTCTCCAGACCGTGGAAGAAGAAACTGCTCACTAGAAAAGGGAGTGGAAAGAGATAAGAGGCATCTGGGTTATTGATAGGTGTGTTAGCCCTGGGTTTCCTACTTTGGACTCTTTGCTCCCTGGAGAAAGTAAAAGTGCTTTGTAAACCACTGTGGTTTTGGTTTCTGGGAATAACTTTGGTATAGAATGCGAACCTGACCTAGGAATGAGACAGGCTGAGCCCATGCCACTGTGTGCCCTTGGAGATAATGTACCAAGTCCATCTTTCTTCCAAGTGAGGAGAGGAATGTTCCCCTCCCAGGGAGGTGAGAATTGCCAAAGGTTATCTGGCATGTGTAGACTGGATTTCAGGGGAACATATAGAATCTCACTATACTACTCAACAGGATTTTTTGGTTCTTGAAAGTGTCACCCATGATGGGTGAGGCTGTTACTGGCAGGCATGGGAGGAAACCACTGAAGAAGAACGAAAATAACACACCATGTGCCGACTCCTCAGTCCTAGAACGTTTGATCACCACTCTTCTGAGAAGCACGATCACATTCTCTCCACCTCCAAATTCCTTAAGGCACCAACTCCTCCCCTCCCCTTTAAAGCTTTTGTTCTCTGGCTCCCTGCTCTTTCACACTCAGCTCTTTTGCACCTGAGTGAAAACACAGATGCATTGCTCACACAAAGCCTCCCTGGGTGGTCTCTAACATGTAGGTGAATAATACATCTGGTGCCAAACCCAGGATAGGGTGACCCCCTCTGGAGGGCTTTCAAGCCCTGTCCTGAGTCTTTTGTCCTGATGAGACAACCCCATAACGTGGGCTCCTCAGATTGTACTCCAGAGAGTCCCCACTGGCCACTTCAGGTCGGCAAGAATAATCTCTCTCTCTCTCTCTCTCTCTCTCTCTCTCTCTCTCTCGTCTCTGCACCTGTAACACTGTCTGTGCCTTGAAGACTTTCCCCTCTGTCTCCTCACCCACGAGATAGAAAAAGGCTCATTCCACTTTCCAACTTTCTTAAACATAGTGCTGGTTGTGGAAACTGTCTAGGAACACAGTCTTTGCTTGGTGTCTGACCAGCCTCTGAGACATCTGCCTGGGTCACTTACCCACCTTCTGTTAGGGCCCTGCATCTGCTGTGGACCTTGTTGCCACTCTCATTACCTCTCTTTGGGAAATATCCCTCTATCTATTTTCCCCTCCTTCCCAACCTGTCTCCTAAAAAAAATCTAAAACCTCTCTCTCCCTCTTCCCTGATCTAATGCATAAACACCTAATACTTTTTTGTAATATCACTTGGCAACAATATAAACTAGAAAATGGCTTCCAATGGCCAGAAAACAGCATCTTTGATTTTTCTATCCTGTGGGATTTGGATAATGATTGCTGAAAATTGGGCAAATGGTCTGAGGCATGGCCACATGTTCTTCATATTCCATTACCACCACTACTCTGTGCTTCTCCTGTGACTCCTCTCAAATCCTTGTTTTCCACCCTGATAACAGATCCAACTGACTTTGCTCTCCCCGGGGAGCACCCCTCCCAGATCCTCCTGCTGCAGCTGCCATAGCCACTTCTCTCCCTAAGAGCTTCCTCCTCATTGGATGCCAGCCTTGACTCTAAACCAGCCCCCATACAGT